>CM060968.1:121942010-121979510 GCA_030765045.1 Tenodera sinensis
GTAACTGCAACTGAAGACAAAATTAATAAAATTAATAACATTGAGAAATGTCAAAATTAGTGTTTAAGATTGGTTGTGAAAACACAATCAGTTAGTGCACTTCTCGCTGGGACAAATAATAACCCAATTAAAGAAGAAACCCAAGCCGCACAACTATATGTAAAATTGAAAACATACACATGTAAACCGCAATGGTTTCAACAAATACCTAGAGAATATAAGCTAAAACCACAGATGACAAGTCATTTTGGAGAAGAATTATAATTACCTAAAGTTATCAGAAAAATGCACTCCTCATCCTCCTAGAACTAATCCAATCGATTTTATTAAGATAGTAACAAATATAGACTTGACAGAACTAAATAAACTAGAAGACTGACCAGAATTATGCAGAATTGCTAAAATTGAACATCTAAATAATCATCAAATAATCAAATAATCAACAGAGTGGCTCAGAATTTACACAGATGATTCTGCAGATAAATTGAAAAATAATGTGGGAGGTGGTATATATTGTAAATACTTTTCACATTATTTTACATTGCCTAGACTATCCACAAATTTTGAAGGTGAAGTGGTTGCAATACAACGAGCATTAGAACGGATATACTATAGGACTGATATAAAAGAAAATAAAGTAGTTGTTCACACAGACTCAATTCCTGTCATTCAAGCAATTGAACATATCACAGTCCATAGGAATTTTATAATATTAAGGATGTAAGATTAAAGATTACTCCAAACAAACTTTCAACAAATAATACTACAGTGGATACCAGCACATGTGGGAGTGATTGGTAACGTGACTGCAGACTTTCTAGACAAAGCGGGTGCAGTGTTACACTCAAAACCTATAGTCTTGTGGATTAGATGCGACATTGAGAAATGTCAAAATTAGTATAGAACAAAAATACTAACATAATATTCAAAAGGAAATGTCCAATAAAAATTATTATAATATAAAAGAAATAGTACAAAAAATAAAAAAATTCCCAAAGAAAGAAGCAGTTGCTCACTTCAGATTAGCCACTGGACATGACTGTTTGGCGGAACATCTGCATAGGTTTTGTTTTATAAGTGACAACGCATGTAAAATCTGCAATGATCACAATATTTTAAATGTACATCTACTGGAACACCAAGAATTGAGGAAAGCTGCACCAAATGGGACGATACATAATTTATATTGTCACAGCTAGGGAAAAATTGATGGATCAAAATCCTGCACATGAGGCCATCAACAACAGTATTCGCTCTATCGCATTTTTCACGATGCAGTCTTCTTCAGAATAATGTTGCTCAATTGTTTCCACGTGATGGCTGGTTTCTATTGCCAAATCTTTGTTGGCACATTTTCTCATATCTTTCACCTTGAAGGTTGTTTCTATTTTCGATCGATTGTGTTACATCTCATTAACTCAATAGGATACAGTTGAGTGTACCGTGTCCATGCTCTGCAATATCTCTGGGTTTATGTTGATCTAATCATAAAGTTTTGTCTTTAAAAATGACTTTTCATACGCAGTACCATTTTCAACAGTCAGGCTTTCATATCCCGGTTTAGCGAGTTGGATGTTAATGGTCTATTTACTCAAGCATTGTGATAGAAGTCGTTGTCAAATATTAGGACAGCATTTTGACAACGATTAGGATTGAGCATGGTTTTCAGCCACTTAAGGTAATTTCAAGATAATGTGAGGTATACTATTTGAACTAAGTGCACTGAAGCCGTTCGCAGCTCGCGCATAACAGTTTTGGTATCCACGTGTTTCTTGCAAGGCCTCAAGGACATACGCCAATTTCCCTGGCGGGATTTACAAAAATATACTAACTACAGTACTGGCCTACAGTACTAATCTGAAAAATGTTGAAAACTTTTTAGCCAATTTAGCTGAACATTTATTTTTCAACGTTGTCTTATGTCAGCATTAGAGGGTTTTACATTTCAGTGTGATATCTCCTATAGTTTCCGAGTTATGAAATGTTAAATCTGGATTTTGTTATCTTATCTTATCCTATGCCAAATGCTGCACCTGATGCAATTATAAAAATTACGTTTTCATAAAATGCTATTATATTTATAGAATTATAACGTACGAATCGGATGTATAATTTTGTTTTACTAGACTTAGTTACAAAAAATAATATTTAAATTCTGATATTTAAAATCTCTAGTTTTGTTTAAGTTTTATACAGCTATTTAAAAATGAATATTTCAAACACTATGACAGATTTAATTGCTTGTGTTTTGGGAAAATACATGGCAAATTTCAGAAGAACGGATGAAAACTGCATCGTGTGGAACATTTCCAAAAGTGAATATGACGAAAAGAATCATTTTCGGAAAGGAGCCTTTAATTTCAAAATGAAAATTTTTATTCTACATTCCAACGTAGATTATAAAAATGTATTTGTAAAAAAATTGTTTTGTTGTTTAACGACGCCGTCAATTGCCAGGATCACATCAGCGTCGCCGGTGTGCCGGAATTTTGTCCCACAGGAGTTCTTTTACATGCCAGTAAATCTACTGATATAGAGCTGTCATTTTTAAGCACACCTAAATTTCAGCGGTGTATTCTCTTAAGAGGTAAAAATAATTTACCATATTTGTGCTTTCTCTACTGCGTATAGTAAGTAGGGGAAGTATTGTAATCGACCCAAAATTACAATGTCGACACTTCACCGGAAATATTTGTTTTTAGGCCCCCTGAATCAAAATTATACCATTTTTAGAAAAATGTCCGTGTGTGTGTGTGTGTGTGTGTGTGTGTGTGTGTGTGTGTGTGTGTGTGTGTGTGTGTGTGTGTGTGTGTGTGTGTGTGTGTGTGTGTGTGTGTGTGTGTGTGTCTGTCTGTCTGTCTGTATCTGTTAGTAAAGAACATAACTCAAAAAACGAAAAGTTAGTTAAAAATCAAATTTAGTAATTAAGTTTAATATCTTTCAAGGATGCGACACGAACATTTCGAAGAAAGTTCCTCCACCATAAACTACCTTTTATGTACATGGAAAAGTTTTCGAAATTCATTTTCTCAAAAATGGCTCAAACGATTTTGATTAAAAAGTCATACATTTATAATATTCTTGTGGCAAATGAAATGTACATTGTGAATTTTCTGGATATAGCCCATGCAGTCCTAATGACCTATGCGTAACTGGTAAACCGATCTTATACAAAAAATGTAGATCTCAAAGCACACAAGTTATGTCCAAATACATCTCTTTTTGTGGAGTGATAATCCGTGTTAATTGTATCAGTTTTAAAAACAAACTTCTCTCAAATGGATGGTCGTTATTCACTTTTTTATTTCTTGGTCTTGCAAAGAGAACGAAATTTCAAAATGTTCATATAGTGACCAGCTTTAAAAGATTTGACTACCGCACAAAGCCTGCTGTATCCCCACATTTCCCTTGCACCTACACGCAAATATGCAATGAAATAATTTCTGCATATGTTTATCTCGACTTACATGAAGAAGATAGACTATAGAGGAACAAGAGTTTGCAAGAATAGTTAGTAAAACAGTGGAGAAAGTCATGTGAGTGCAACACATCAGATTTTTTAGTCACCGATACTGAAATGCCGAGAATATCACAATTATCGCAGAATTTCTTTACTAGGAATTCTAAATTATTCTGCTGACACGTTTCAAATGCTGTGCTGCAACCTCACTCAGCTGCAGTTCAATCCGCTCATTCATTCCACGTGGAAATCTAACACTGCCTAGAACCCAAGGCGTATCTGATTTTTGTTTGTAGTGCTAACAACACATGCTTCCTTCTGCTTTGTGAAGAGTAAACGCAGCATATCGTCGACTATTTCCACAATTACATACTTTGTTATTCTTGTTCTGTGACTGACACTGTATATATTACGCCATTGTTCTGACTTCTATAAAAATAATTTTAAAGAATATTATGTGTTGCACTCATGACTTTCTCTACTCTTGTACTCCTATTCCTCTTCATGTTGGTTGAGATAAATATTTGCAGATATTATCTTATTGCTTATTTCCTTGTATGTGTAAGTGGAATATGGGAATAGTCGGATCTAAAGCTGCTTACTATATGAAGACTATGAAATTCCGTTCTCTTTGCACGTTTGAGATATTAACAAACGAATAAGGATCTTCCATTTGAGGAAAGTATAAGTATTGCAAAATCGACACAAATAACAAGGAATATATCCAGAATGGTTCACTCTACCGAAAAGTTCATTTGAGCATAAATTGACTGTTCTAACGAAAATTACATTTTTTGTATACTAAGGTTTGTTCTATCTCTTACGGTTTGCCAGTTATGCAAAAGTCATCCAGAGTAAACGAGTAAAGCGAGCTCTAGCCAGAAAATTCAAAGTATACATTTCATTTCCATAAAAATATCTTAAACATACATTTTAATCATAATCGTTAGAGCCATTTTCGAGGAAATCTAAATTTTCGGAAATTGTTCCATGTGAAGGATAGTTTAGGGTGGAAGAATTTTCTTCAAAATCTTCGTGTCGCATCCTTGAAATATATTAAATTTAAATGCCAACTTTAGTATTTAACCAACTTTTCGTTTTTGAGTTATGCTGTTCAGACACACACACACGCACGCACGCACGCACGCAGGCAGGCAGGCAGGCAGGCAGACACACACACACAGACAGACACACACACACACACAGACACACACACACACACAGACACATACACGCAGACACACACACAGACACACACACACACACACACACACACACAGACACATACACGCAGACACACACACAGACACACACACACACACAGACAGACAGACACACACACCCACACACACACACACACACACACACACACATATACACGGACCTTTTTCTAAAAATGCTTTTTTTATTCAGGGGGTCTCACAACACATATTTACGGTGAAATCTTGACAATACTTCCCCTACTTACTTAAAGATCCACATATCCTAAAGGTTAAGCTCTCTCAGTGGGTTGCACGAGCTCTGCTACCATCTTTTTTGTGCTACCTTCTGGGGTGCACGGAAACATAACTCTTGTTAGGCTCGTGCAACCCACTGAGACAGTTTAACCTTTAGGATATGTGGATCTTTAAACGAAATTACACTGCAATTTGGCAAGTAATACTTGCCTTTATTTTAACAACTTCTAAAAATACAAAGCTTAACACCTTGGATTACAGAGAAATTAAAAATACTTGTCGCCACTTCAAGGTGGTTAGAAAGAATATCACTTTTGGTAATACATTTTGACATCACCATTTAGTATTTAATATTTCAAAAATTCCTGTCATGCTGATAATATTTTTTACTCACGCACAAACCATTTAATTATGTAAATGCAAACAGAAGAGCTGAAAGCTAATTTAGAAAAGACCTACTCGCGTATGATAAACATGATGCCTCCCCTACTACCATATAGCCACCATTTCTGCCAAACTCCACAGAAACTTCCTCTCTCGTTGAAATCCCAAGTACGACTCCACCAGTCTTTTTTTATTTTTTTAAAGGGATATGTTACTTACTGGGGAACATTTTTTTTTAATTTTTTTTTTAAAGGCTGGCCCCACTCCCGCCACCCCTGGTGACGATCATCCTCGGAGGCTACATCGTCTCCCCATGCACATGCGGTTAGTATACTAAACATGCAAGGCAGAGAAAGACAGGGTGCTTGTTAGTGAAGCGTTACATCAGTTAGGTCGGGTTCCGCGTTAGCACCCCGGTTAGTAATAGCACCTAGCTGGCATGCGCTGCATGCGAGCGCGTGATATGCATCCTGGGAGTCAACGCATACCGAGGTCTGTGCAGCACCCAGGGGGGAAAGCTTGTTAGAAAGGAGTAATTGGCATTATGTAGTAGAGAGTGTTATGGCAATGCTAATTTAAGGGGGTTAGTAACATGTGTGCTTACATACTAGTAAAATGGCTATTTACATGTAATGGAATGCAGTGATGGGGGCAGGATTAGAAATCGGTTATGTACCTGTTATTGTGAGTTCGGGAGCTGCCTTGTCTACTTGATCCTGAGTGAAGTCGTTGCGAAGTGTATGTGGTTCAGGCGTTTACGGTCTTCATCTGTTGGCAGAGAGTTGTAAGTAATTAGTTGTGATTCAGAATATTGAATAGGTGGGCTCTGGCATCTATGGCAGATGTGTTATCCAGTGAACGTTCGAAAAGATGGAGTGGTGTTTTGTGTTTGGTTAGTTCGAGGTGATATGTGCCGAGGTTGGCAATGAGTTGGTTGTGGTGGCGGCAATTTTTGGCATAGAGGTCGGAGGCAAGCTTTTTGATAAATTCTTCTATTGTGTGCATATGCAATTCTTCGTGCAGTTTGTAGGCCGGCGCCCGCCTGGGTACGCCGGTAATTATCCTTAGGATCCGGTTCTGAAAGGTGTTTAAGCGTTTAATGTGGTTGGCGGCCGCGTACCCCCAGACCGGGGCTGCGTACGTCAGTATTGGTCGGATTAGGGTTTTGTATATCGTAAGTCCGAGTTTCGGGGAGATATGTGATCCTGTGCGAAGGAGGGGATAGAGTCTCCTTACTTGTACTTGCGCCTTGTGGCGGCAAGTTCGGATGTGTGTGTGCCAGGTGAGGCCTTGGTCCATTGTGAGCCCGAGGTAGGTGGTCTGGTTAGTCCAGTTAATGTTTTCTCCGAACAGTGTTAAGGGAGGGAGTCTACGTGCAGTGCTTCTGTGTGTGTGGCGCTTAGTGAATATTACTGCTTGGCATTTGGCTTGGTTGACTCTGATTCGCCATTTGGCGAGCCAGTCTTCCACGTGGGTGAGGGAAGTTTATAGTCTTGTCACGTACAAATCGAGGGTTGCCAGACTGAGCCGCGATAGCCATATCATCGGCATACAAGTACAGCGTTGTGTTTGTGGTTTTGGGTATGTCGTTGATATAAATGTTAAAGAGTGTGGGCCCCAATAAACTGCCTTGGGGGACTCCTGCTTAGATCGTACGTGGAGAGGAGAGTGCATTGTTTACTGAGGAGACGAACTGGCGGTCGCGTAGGTAGTTCGCTATGAGCTTTACCATGGTGTCTTGCACGTTTAGGGAAGTTAGTTTGCGTAGGAGTCCTGGGTGCTATACCCGGTCGAAGGCACGCTCAATATCCAGGAACAGGGCCCCCGTGGTTTTATTTATGTTAAATCCGCGGGTTATGTGTTCAGTGATGCGGAGTAGTTGGAGCATGGTCGAGTGTTTGGCTCGAAAGCCAAACTGCTCTTGAATGATGATGCCGTGTTTGATTAGATGAGCGTTTAACCTTTTCAGTGTTATTTTCTCTAGCACCTTGCTGAGTGAGTTCAATAGACTAATGGGTCTGTAGTTGGTTGGGTTGGCGTGGTCTTTGCCCTGCTTGGGGAAGTGGAGGACTTTGGCCTTCTTCCAGCGCTGCGGAAAAGTGCCGCTTCTGAGGGCATAGTTGAATATTTCTGCCAGTTGGTTAATGGCGTTGGGAGGTAGGTTTTTGAGTGCTATGTTGGGTATGGTGTCGGGTCCGGGCGACTTCTTTTTCGAGAGATGCTTTATGATCCACATAACCTCAGATGGTGAGGTTTTTCTGACTTGGTTGTGTGTTGGGGATGTATGTATGTTATTAGTTAGTTTCGGTCTCGGCAGTAAATTGTGGCGAGCTTGGTATAAGGTTCGGTGTTAGTGTGCATTCGAGCGCATCTGCTAGTGCTTCAGCTTTTTCAGTATAGGATGTAGCTATACGCTGATTGATGTGTAGGGGCGGAATGGGGGTGGATTCGCGTGTTAGACATTCCGCAATGTGCCAGAGTGACGTGCGGTCCGTATCTAAGTCGGCGACTGTCCTTTCCCATTGGAACGTAAGGAAGTCAGCTGTGCGTTTACGGATGTGTGAGTTGAGTTCACGCAGCTGCTGTAGGGCTTGAGGGCGTCTCGTGTGTTGCCATTTGCGGCGGACTTTGTTGCGGTTTTTTGCTAGATCTTTGAGGTCGGTAGGCATGATTTGAGGGCCGCGGTTACGTGCGTTAATGGGGACCGAGGCGGTAATGGCATACTGTATAGTGTTTTCAAGGTTCGCTACGGCTTGGTCTAGCTCGTTACATGACGTGATTGGTGTGTTGTGGATTTCAGCACATACAATCTGGTTAAAGGTTTCCCAGTTTGCTTTATTGTAGTTGCGTCTGAGGGGCTGTATGGATGGTGCCGAAGGGCCTTCTAGGTTGATTAGAACAGGTAGGCGATCTGAAGACAGAGCATTAACTACCTTGCGACCCGGAGATGTAATTGCCGTACTAAGGTAATGTCAAGGATGTCAGGCTGGTGGTTACGCTGTGTGGGTATGAATGTGTGTTCATTTGGTGCATATATAATACAGTTGGAGTTATTCTCGTGTCTCAGGAGTTGGGAGCCCGCTGAGTTACCTGTATGGCAGTTCCAGAGCGGGTGCTTAGCGATCAGGTCTCCGGCAATTAGAATGGGGTTGCTTAAACGGAGCAGGTCGTCCAGGTCATTTGTGAGTAATTCGCCCGGGGGATTATAAGCAGCAACAATGAGTGTGCGAGTGTTGTTAATTTTGACGAACGCGTCTGTCGCCTCCATGCGTCTTAGAGGGGGTAGCAATGCTTGTTTATGTTCTATGGTGTGCTTGATAATCAAAGCTGTGCCTTTGCCACATCTGGCCCGGTCAATTCTGTAGGTTAAGTATCTGGCAATGTTTAGTCTGGGTTTGTGGTTTAAGTAAGTCTCTGTGATTAGTGCAATGTCTATGTTGTGGGTGTGTAGGATGTCCGTAAGTTCGCCTTTTCGGTGGTAAATGCAACGTACATTATCCGTGTCATTCCAATGGTCGTCATCGGCAAGAGTTACTCAGGCGAGGGGGGGTATTCAAATTAGAAGGCATCCAGGTCCGAAAAGAGGGCAAAGAAGCCCGAGTATGTGAAGAGCTAAGAGGTAAGATTCCTTTGTAATGAGGCCGGGGTTAGGCAGGTGGAATTACCGGCTTTGCGGGTTGGTAGGGGGCTTGTGTGCCTTGTTGGCGGTCATGGGTGAGAGTGGGGTTCTCGACATACTAGCCGCTGGTGTTGCGGCCTTCGCGACCGGAGCCGCTACTTCTTTATCAAGAAGCTCCTCAATTTGTCCCGACCCCTACCGGCCCTCCCAGCGGGGGAAACATTCCCACGGCGATACCGAGGTTCGAACCCGTATCTTCCGGGCTAGAGGCAGGCGCGCTACCACTGCGCTGCGGAGGCGATCAAAAGATGAATTTAGGTAATCTTATTTAGTTATTATATTATCTAACACTCACATTCTTTAGTATGAAAGAATATTTCAGTATTATATTCATAAAGCAACCGTATCGTTTAGCTTATTCTATAAATGGTGTGACTTACGCACTCTTTCTTTTTTTAATAATAATAATGGTGGTGGTGGCGGCGGCGGCGGTGGTGGTGGCGGCGGTAGTGGCGGTGGTGGTGGTGGTGGTGACGACGGCGGCGGTAGTGGTGGTGGTGGTGGTGGCGGCGGCGGTAGTGGTGGTGGTGGCGTCGGTAGTAGTGGTGGTGGTGGCGGCGGCGGTAGTGGTGGTGGTGGTGGTGGTGGTGGTGGTGGTTTCGTACGTTGATCACGTGAAGCCTACCTGACAACCTCGTGGTAAACACGTGATCATTGATCGCGTAAACTCAATTTCTGTCTCAATTCCTAAACGCTCTTTACAAATACTTTTAGCAATACAGAGTGGTACAAAAGTCAGTTTCCCATAGATTAAGACATAAGAGGGATACATATTTTTTTACTTGAACATATAATATAGAGACAATTGTAAATTCTTGGTAACATAAACACATTCATTTTTGTTCAAATTGTCCACCTCCTTGAACAACGCAAGGCAACGCATTACTACTTGGTCGACAAATACGGGGCAATAAAGGTTTATCTTCATTGATGGTATGAAATGCGTTTTGAATGGACATTCTCAGTTCATCTAAATTTCTTAGCGATACGGAGAACACCATGTCCTTCAGAATCCCGCACTGACTGAAATCGCATGGCGTCAAATCATAAGGCCAATCACAAGTCCCACGGCGTCTAATACCTACATTCTCTGAAAGTGTTATTTAAAAATTTTCGAACGTTCAGTCCAAGATGGGGTGGAGATCCATCTTGTTGCCAAATGAAATTCAGAATGTGGTTGTTTTCCATCTCGGGTACTGCAAAGTTCTGCAGCACTTCCAAGTAAGCTGTAGAAGTAACTATATCTTCAAAACATAAGCTTCTATTAATCCGATATTTGAAATTCCTCCCCAGATAATAACACCTGGAACATTAATATTTCTCTTTTACCTCTTGGGGCTATTCACATGTCCATTCAGTTTGAAACTTGCCTCATCTGTCCGTAAAATTGACTGCCAAAATTAGAATCTTCTTCGTTACGTACTAAAACCAACTCATCTCAAGTCTTCTGTCGTAGTCATCTTCATGTAATGCGTGAAGTAATTTTGGGCGATAAGGTATGCATTTTATGCCTTTTGGGATTCTCTGCGGCGTCCTTCGAGATATGCCCAATTGCGCAGACGCCTTCCTAGTTAACTTGTGAGGACTTGCTACAAATGCCTGAGCAACTAAGTAAGAATTTTCTTCATTTCGGACATTACGTTGTCGACCGGATTTCAAAGTATCTGCAACGCTCCAAGTTCTTTCAAATTTTATATTGAGTTTCCGCAAATGTTGCATACTTTCTAATGGTGCGTTGGGAACCTTGTTCAAAAGCCATCATGAACTCTGGCTGTCGCTTTGTCGTACTTCCACATTAATTGAAGCATGTAAACGCATTGTTCCTTAATACATTTATTTGCCATTGCAAGTAATGTTCAACACACCAACAATAACCAAAAACAGAGGACTCACAAACAAATGAATGTGTATACAGTGTTACCAATGATCTCCGGTAATTAATTTTATTCCCACATATCCTCAAGGTTTACCTACAAAAAGTCGAATTATGAATTGATGAAGAGGAAATTGACTTTTGCGCCACTCTGTACTTTTAGACAATGACATCACTCCGTTACAATCCACCACTGTTTGTTACGAGTACGATGGCATTCGCCGCAAGTGAAGTCGTCTGGGTGACTCAGTTGGTTAGACGCCGATTCCAAGGTCACGAGTTCAAATCCGGCCCAGTGTGCTTAAAAATGACAGCTCCATGTCAGTAGATTAACTGGCATGTAAAAGAACTGCGGGATGAAGTTCCGGCACACCGGCGACGCTGGTGTGATCCTGGCAATTGACAGCGTCGTTAAACAACAAAATAAATATTTAAATTAACCGCAAGTGAAAGGCTGTCTCCAGAGATACAAAGTCCACATGACTCGCAGGAACGGGAGCCAATGATGGTTCATCAGTAGGACCCGGGTCTATATGCACCAAGTACATCAAGTATATGCATGCAAATATGCACTAAAAATGTTTAAAAACACACACACACACACACACACACACACACACACACACACACACACACACACACACACACACACACACACACTAAAAATATAAGAATATGCACTTACAAAGTAAATATTGTATTTTAACTCACCGATAGATGTATCATTCCTTGCCAAATGACGAAACACAGTATGTTACCAAAAGTCTCTCGATGTTGTCAAGGGTTAAGGGTTTTCTATTGTCAGACAGAGTAAGATTATATGCTAGAGATGGTCGTTCCACGTCAACAGATTTGATTGGGCAGTACTTATGCACTGGTAGTGACTCCTCGGGACATTGACCTGGCAAAGACTGCCTAATTCCAATTAAGTCCTTGTTCATATCTTGAATCTTCTTTAGTCCTGGTTTGAGTCCAACGCCGCATCGAGTTTCTTTTTATTTTTTTTTCCCCAGTTTCACCAGAGACGGCATTTAAATAAGAAATTGTTTTGTCAATCAACTGAGGAGACTCGTGTATGGGTATACCGCGAGTTTGTAGACCCTTAATAGCCTTTCAAAGAGAAGAATAATGTGCATGGATAAAATTTATATCTTGATACGCAGTTTCAAATTTAAATGCACCCTTTAGATCATGAACACACGCATTACGAGTATCATCAATACTTGTGACTACCGCTTTCACTTGATTGAAGTTCTCCTGCCAGAATGACACTGCAGATAACCAAGTTCCCCATTTGTGGGAACTGGTTCCGGCGGAAGAGACACCTCTGGCAGACCTTCTTTGTACAACTTTATACGAGCAGGCACTTTAATACATTTTTCCTGATATTACTTTGTTAACTGGCCGCCTCCGTAGCGCAGCTGGCAGCGCGCTTGCCTGTGGCGCGGAGGACCCGGGTTCGATCCCCGGTACCAGCATGGGGATTTTATCCCCTCTGGGAGGTCTGGCACGGGGTGCACATAGCCTCGTTAGGTCCCGGGGGGACCAATTGAGGAGCTACTTGATGGAGAAGTAGCGGCCCCAGGTCGAGAAGACCGCATAACTGGCCGGGAGGGCTCGGGGCGCTGACCACGTCCCACCCTCCAGTACTGCACCTCACCAATGACGCCTGTAGTGGGCAGAGGTGGGGGACGCAGCGGCTGGGCGGTAGGCCTTGGCCCTTCGTGGGCTGTCGCGCGGGGTTTACATTTACTTTGTTAACTGAAGAAAAGCGAGCGTGTATCTCTTCTGCAATGCAGTGTAGCCCATGGGATGGATAAGATTAGGAAAAAATACTCGAAGAGACTGGCCAGCTTTTAACAGATATGAAGCTGCATATGTGACTAAGACACACACCCTGAACAATTGCTCTCCGATTCAGTAGGTCACAGAAGACGCAAGAAATCCTCTACAAATCTTGCAATCGTGCTGTCGTTGGTTGTTTTCTAATACTCGTACTTTGCATGCAAGTACATGAGGTTTGCTGGGTTCTTCTGGACATAATTTCCCCACTATGAAGTTCGCCATGTATCAACGACACGAATCGGTTGTTACCTCCTATGTCAGACCGTATTGAATCCAGGACAGAAGCATGTAGCGAAGGTAAGTAATTTTTTCTAAGGGTGGATTCATTCGGTATCTTTTGCCCAACACAACATTTCTGTAGAAATGATCGTAGATGATTATTTAATTTATGCAACAGAATGTTGCCGGATACAAACGCTTTACAGAGATCAGCGTAAAATGTATTACCTTCTGACTGTGGTTTCACCCGAGTCAAAAGTAGCTGTTATAAGTTCTTGCGCTTTTCTGCTGCTCAAGTTGAAACTTTCAATCACATTCTCACACACCACATCGCCGTCACTTGAATAATCACTATTGCCTGAAATCCACTGTATTAAGAAGTATCTGCTGCTCTTATCTTTAGGCATTTTTACAAATATCACACCTTAGTAGATGAAACAACAGACTAGTACACTTGTACGTCACACTCTATGCTGTCCGCATACTTAACTTCAATCGCCGTATTAGGGCCCGCGCTCCCGCGGTCTACTCATTACATATCACTGACATGTTTCCCTCGTTAGTTATGTAATATTGCATTGTCATTGCAAGTAGTATGTTACTACCTCTCACAAACAGGAGTAAAGCGTATGATATACAAAACCCCAAGGATTTGGAGAAAGAGGGAGATGTAGGTTTAAGGGTGCCCTTAACAATTCATGGCAAAAGCCAGATATAAACTTCAATAAAAAATAAAATTACTGCTAATAAATTACAGTTTTAAAAAACTAACAAAAATACGCTTTTATAGCAAACCGAACTAAAAGGTAGAAAATAATTTTTAAGTATGAAGAATTTGTTCTATAAAGTCATGCAATTCATTATATTTCAAAATTTTGTAATAAATTTAAAATAAAAATTAATTTATATTAACAAAACAATACATTTTACTGTAAAAAAAGTGTGGGGTGCTTTTTAGATATTTTTAGCATATCTTTACTTATATAAATAGCTAGGAATTATAACAGCTAATTATAACATTTGATGTCAGACACTCCGCACTAGTTTTTTAAAATTATAATTTATTTTTAACTTTTTAGTCTCAAATTTTTCTAATAATTATTTTTTTCAAAATTTTTAATTTGAAATCATTTTATAATTTCTGAGTTCGAAAAAGTTTCCAATGACTTTTTTTGGAACAGTATTAGATAACAAATTATTACTGTTTTAACTACACTATCAGCTGTTGTGGGCTTCCTGGCCCTGTGTAAACTTCTATCCTCAATCCTTTCCTCGAAATCTCGGGTCCTCTCTTCGGTCATCTCCGTCTTTCAATATTTTCAAGCGATTTAATTCCTCAGTCCAGTGTAACCTGTGTTGATTAGTAAACTACCAACTGTTGTGGGTGTGTTGACCCTGCGTGAACGCCGGTCTGCGATGTTTCCTCCGGGTCTCGTGTTCCTTTCAGGTCCTCTCTCTGGGCATCTACGTCATCCAATATATAAATATATATTTAATTAAAGCAATTTTCAGGGTGCATGTAGACATGTTCCCTAGCGACATCTAAGATGTCATAACTGTACCATTTTCTATAAACTGCTTAGTCATTCTTTATCCTCACGATCCTGGTCAGGACATTGGGACAAAGTCCTGATAATATTGTATTCTCATCGGTCCTTATCACGTGTGCAAATTTTCAAATCAGACAACTCTAAGCTGGTGAAAATTACATTGAAAGATTCTGTTACATTGATAAATGTATCTAAGTAATTTTTTATCCTGATGATCCTCGTCAGGACATTAGGACATTATTACTGTATTGCCATTGGTCCTCGACACGTGTGCAAATTTTCATGTCAATCAGACCGCTCTAAGATGGCGAAATTTACGTCGAAATATTCCTTTGCATTTATAAATTTGGTCATTCTTTATCCTCACGATCCTGGTCAGGACATTAGGACAAAGTCATGACATTGTTACATTGTCATCGGTCCTTGACATGTGTGCAAATTTTCAAGTTAATCAGGTGGCTCAAGTAGCTGAAAATTGCGCTATATTGATATATTTAGCCAAGTGACTCATCCTGATAATCCTGGATAGGACATCAGGACAAAGGTCATGATATTGTTACATTGTCATCAGTTCTTGACATGTGAGGAAATATTCAAGTCAATCAGACGTCTCAAGTTGGTGAAAATTACATTACATTGTGAGACAGAATATTGATCAGTAGATCGTCCATGTAAATATTTTTGTAAGAGTGTGTAAATTTCTAATTCTTTTAATTTGGGTGTATCAGGAACTTATTTTTTTTAATAATACTCAAAATAGACAATGTCTTCTCGTCACTTTGAGTTCAACCAATGAGAACTGTTGCGCGGATGAATACATAAGAATGGCGGTGTTGCGTCATAGAGACGCTCGGACTCTTTTATCATTAGCGTCTGTATGCTCAAGGTGAAAGGATGTATATTTGCTGATAGCGTGTGAACATGTAAATTACACCCAAACTTTTAACCAGTGTAGATTCTATCGAATTTTGAAAGTTGTTAACTAATTGGTATGGTGCTGAAAGTGTAAATGAACGAATAAATATGTTGTGATAAAGGAACGTTGATTTGTGCATTCCATTCTGTATCCATCGACCCTGCAGATAAGAGTAGCGTCTGCTATAACAAACTTTCTATCTTTCAGTAAAAACATTACTCCTGCTGCTATATCCCTCCCGTTATTATAAAAACCGCACCAAAATGGCTTGCCCAACGTGGAGCGCGAATTTAGAATGGAATGCAAAATTGAGAGTGCGAAGTGTTAACACCAAATGACGCTATCTCATCGTGCAGGAGAAAGACGCCATTAGACCATCGACTGATATCAACAAAACATCGATACACGGAGAATCAACGTGGGAAAAACACCGGAGATCATCTGGCGAAGCCAACTACCCAGGAGACGTAAATAACTGGACGAAGAACCAACAGAAAAAAAAGAAAGTAGGATCAACACTTTTTGTTTTTACATACATTTTATTTCCATTTGTTAATGCTACTCAGAAGTGGCAAAATATTGGGACTTTCAACATTAAGTGAATTGGATAAAGGAATTAAAATGTCGCGAAAAGAGATAGAAACAGGAGTGGGGGAAGGGGCAGATAGGCCTAGTTATCAGATAGAATTAGAAGGTGAGGAACAGGCGGAAATAAGCAAAGACCAAAGGTTAATGATGATGATGTTTGAAAGACTGGAACAAAGTTTAAGTCAGAGTATAGGTCAGAAAATAGAGGGAGTGAGAGAGGACTTGGAAAATAATAAAAAAGAAATAGGTCAGAAAATGGAACAAAATAATGCAGAATTAAAACAGGACATGGAACAGAATAGGGCAGAATTAAAACATGACATAGAACAAAGTATAGGTCAGAAACTGGAGGAAGTGAGAAAAGACTTAGAACAGAAAATGGAATTAGGTAGACAGAACTTAGAACAGAAAATGGAATTAGGTAGACAGAACTTAGAACAGAAAATGGAATTAGGTAGACAGAACTTAGAACAGCAAATGGAATTAGGTAGACAGAACCTAGAACAGAAAATAGAATCAGGAAGACAGGAGTGTAAAGAAAATATGAAAGTAATGGAAACTAATTTAAAATTAGTACATAAAAACTTAAATGAAACAAAGGAAGCCTTAGAAGCTAGGATAGAAATTGTAGGAGATAGGATGGGAAAGATAGAATCAGAGATGAGAGAGAATAAAATTGTGTTAGAAGGGGAAATTGCTAGATGTAGGGATGAAATAACAGAATGTAATACAAGTGTAGACTGTAAGATTACAAATGTAAAAGCAGAAATAACTGAGGAATTAAGGAAAGAGATTGAGGTAGTAAAGAAAGACATTATTAATGAAACTGTAGAACAAATTGTAATTCCTAAAATTAAGACAATGAATGATGTGATGCTTTCACAACAGGATGCTATAAATGATATGAAACAAAGCCACTTAGAAATAAAGAATGATTTAAAATCAATTTGTGAAGAAATGAAAAAAGGGAAAGAAAATTTGGCTAATGTAAATGATGTTGTGAAGGCATTACAAAGACAAGATGATTTAGATGTAAGTAATGTACAAGATGAGAGTTATTTGAGTAATGTACAAAATGTTGACTCACCATACAGAGAAAGAGGTTCACAACCAAACAATGACACAACACATAACACATGTTACACCAACAGCATATTACATGAAATCACACCACCTACATTTGACGAGGAGAAGGGAGACGATCCAAAACTCTTTGTTAAAGAGATGGAAGAATACTTTAAAGTGAAAAGGATACCAAACGAGCTTAGGATGATGATAGTTAAGAAAAGCTTAAAAAACAAGGCATTAGAATGGCTCAGGTTAACACTAGCTGGTCATGAGTCTTATAGCTCATTCAGAAATTTATTCCTATCAAGGTATTGGGGCCCAGCTAAACAAAACCAAACTAGGGTAGAGCTAGCGACAGGTAGGTACGATCCAACCAAAGGGTTGTCGCTAGTCGATTATTTTATGAAAGTAGCCAACAAAGGAAAGCTATTAGACCCCAACTTGTCGGAGGCAGAACTAATTACCAGCATAACAAGACATTTCCCAGACACAGTGAGAACAGGGTTAATTGTTGCGAGGCCAGTAGATTTTGCAGATATGATAGAACTGCTGACAGCCTTCGAAACACAAAATGGTCGGCCTAATGAGCATAGACATAGGAACGGTCACCCAAACTCACCCATCCTAAACCAGAACACGACAACGAACAACCAGAGTGAGGGACAACATAGAAATACTAGGAGTACCCATGAAAGGGGGAGAGGGGCACACCATTTCCCACAACCACATAATCATGGCGAGAGGATGGAGAACACAAGACAGCGGTACCACGACACAATACCGAATGGTGAATCGAGATACAGAACATATACATATGATCGTGGAAGACCAGGAGACCATACCCATCAAGTGAATCACATACGATTCAGTAGGGAACACTTGAATAATCACAGACCGTCATACGACAGAGGTTCACGCCAAAGGGGCAGAGACCAATGGTACACTGACAACATAAGACAGCAGGAGGTAAATGAAAATGTGCCAAATAGGACCGATGCTGCACAGAATACAGAAACGACAACCACCACCAACACTCAGGGAAATTACAACAACTAAGTTCGTCCCAACTGGCTGGATGACAAACAACAAAATCTCAGTAACTTACAATTGACATCGACACCATGATGACTACACGAAGAGAAAGATGGAACCACTGGTCATAACAAAACAGCTGGGTGACCACACGTATGAGCTACAGAATACAAATGGCAAGTTGGTAGGAAGATACCATAAAAACAAATTAAAGCCATACAAGGAAAGGACCAAATAATCTTTGTCAACGAATGTGTAAGGCAGGAGTAGTAGAGATGAAAGAAGATAACAATTTCTAATGGGTTACTTATAGAAAATTATGTTCAGATTAGGATTACAACAAGGAAGAAAATCAACATAGTCATTGGCTATATCGACCACAAAGAGCATTGTCAACAAAAACAGACGAGGACACTGATTGTCATTAAAGAAATGAATCATAGCGACGGAAGATGATATGTTTTTGACATAAGGATGTCAGGGACAAAAATAAAAATGAATCAATTATGATGAAAAAGATATAATATTTCGACACAAAGATGTCGAGGGTAAATTGAGAAGAAAAATAATACAATTACAGAATAATTGTAAGTATAGGAGTTTTCTCTTATAGAAATAAGAGACAAAGAAATGACAATTAGTGAAACGAGGAAAACCATAACCAGAAAAACAATGCCCATGAATTAGGATGAATATAGCCAATGCTAAGCTCGAAGAAATGTTGAACCAAACAACAATGAATAATAACCCAATCAAGAAAATTAGTACCATTAGTAACATCAGAGTTTAAGAACCGACTCAACAACCTGCCTATACATAATAAGCTTATAAGACAAAGAAGGCAAAGAACTGAATAAAGTATTGCCATAAACATGATCATAATCATTAGCTCAAAATTTGTATCCTGTTTTTCTCTCCTCATAGCAATGAATACAAGTCAAAAACCACATGAAACACTTAAATTATATTTGTGTCAATGTCAAATGTACAATAACTGAGTATGTGTTGTATAAGAACTGAGTATGTGTTGTACAATAACTGAATATGTATTGTATGATAACTGGATATATTGTGTAATAACTGAATATGTTGAGTAATAACTAAATGCGTTATGCAAAAACTGAATGTGTATTGTGTAATAACTGAATATGTAAGGGTAGTTGAGGGAATTCTGGCACAGTTTTTTATGGGCAAGATGGCCGCCATGCGTGATCTAAGGATTACTAGGTAAGGTGGTAGGGGAAGCACGACCTTGTAGGTGTTTGAAGCAATCTGTAGGGATAACTTAAGGTCTATAGCAGTGTATGTATGTTTATGAGCGTTCATGGCAGTTGAGTATGGCGTTCACTATATCGATGTGAACCACCTAACGCAAGAGCTTTCTAACTTGATTGTATATGATACCCCCAACATAATGACACCTCGCCCCACATCGCCACGCTAACCTAACCTAACTTAACCTAACCTAACGGCTACTCTTTTTACTAGACCTTTCATAGTTTAACCTAAGCTAACCTAACCTAGCTCCCACTCTTTTTACTCTGGTCTTTCATAATTTAACCTAACCTAGCTCCTACTCTTTTTACTAGACCTTTCATAATTTAACCTAACCTAAGCTGACCTAACCCAGCTCCCACTCTTTTTACTCTGGTCTTAAATAATTTAACCTAACCTAAGCCCCATACTTGTACTCGCCTAACCTAAGCTTACCTAAGCTAACCTAACCTAGCTCCCACTCTTTTTACTCTGGTCTTTCATAATTTAACCTAACCTAAGCCCCATACTTGTACTCGTCTAACCTAAGCTCACCTAAGCTAACCTATCCTAATCCAACATGGACTAGCCTAACCTAAGATAGATCCTCTTATTATTATTTATTCTATTCTACTAACATGATACGTTTCTAGACATTCATTCTATCCTCTTATCATTTATCCTATTCCCTCCTCTGCTTATCTATTCTATCCTGTCATACGCTACCCTGATCTCCCTCTAGGAATTTCATAAACATTTTGATACTATTTTGAGTCCTCTGATAGATCTTTTTAAGCACTTTTAGCATATTCTTGATGCTTTTACAACATATTTAACATCTTTTCAGACAATTTTCAGAATTATTCAGTCATTTTCATACATTTTTAAGACGTTTCGCCCCATTTTGCTACAATTTTGCACCCTCTGTTAGATCTTTTAGACGCTTTTAGTATATTCAGGGCGCTTTTACAACATATTTAACAACTTTTCAGACAATTTTCAGAGTTATTCAGTAATTTTCATACATTTTTAAGACGTTTCACCCCATTTTGCTACAATTTTGCACCCTCTGTTAGATATTTTAGACGCTTTTAGTATATTCAGGGCGCTTTTACAACATATTTAACAACTTTTCAGACAATTTTTCAGAGTTATTCAGTCATTTTCATACATTTTTAAGACGTTTCACCCCATTTTGTTGCAATTTTGCACCCTCTGCTAGATCTTTTAGACGCTTTTGGTATATTCATGCTGCTTTTACAACATATTTAACAACTTTTCAGACAATTTTCAGAGTTATTCAGTCATTTTCATACATTTTTAAGACGTTTCACCCCATTTTGCTGCAATTTTGCACCCTCTGTTAGATCTTTTAGACCTAACCTGGCCTAAGCCTCATACTTCTACTCGTCTAACCTATCCTAAGCTAACCTAGCTCCCACTCTTTTTTACTTTGAACTTTCATAATTTAACATAACCTAAGCCCCATACTTCTACTCGTCTGAACTATCCTAACCTAATCTGACCTAGCCTAAGCCTAATCTGACCTAAGCCCCATACTTCTACTCGTCTAACCTATCCTAACCTAATCTAACCTAGCCTAAGCCCCATACTTCTACTCGTCTAACCTAACCTAACACCTCATCTAATGATTTATTCTTCATCCCTATTGCTCATCTAATCCCTACTCTTTTTACTATATGGTCTTTCATAATTTCACATAACCTAAGCCTCATATTCTAACCTAACCTAACGTTACTTAACCTAAGGGAGCGCAAACCTTCCTATTTATTAACCTGACTTAACCTAGCCTATCTCATCCCATTTTACACGAGCATTATATTCTTCTATAACCTATTCTGACCGTCGCAACATGCCGTTTCAAGCTTAGATATTTCACTTTCTTTTGGAGACGTTCCTCCAACAACTTTAGCTACCTTGAAGATATTACACCCCCCGACATGCGAACCCTAACGATTTCTGAACATTTCATGGTATGTTAGTGCTATTTTAGGAGTTGGTAAGTATTTTAGCCATTTTTGCGGTATTCTAGAGATTTTCAGGATTTTTTTTGCAGCTTCGTTGGTATTTTCTATGTTTTCACGTCGTTAGTATGGTTTAATGTTTTTAAGGGGTATATGGAGCCCTTTTTAGCGATTTGTTATGCTTTCATGACCACTTTCCATCCTTTTGTAAATGTATGATGTTCTCGTCTAGAGAATTGCTTACAGTCTTTCTAAGACTAACCTAACTTAACCACAAACCTCTTTGCAGACATTTCTTCAACGTTATTTAACATTATACAGGCTTCTTTTTCTGCTTCCTCCGGCTCTTTTCCTAAACTAACATTAGAAGACGTTGTAACCTTGTTATTCAAATAGCTATTGTATCCGTCTTTGTACACTGTTCCAGTATGCTATACATGCCAACTTCATTTAACAATTCTCTTGCATAATTCTGTAGGTTCTAATGGTAACACGTCAAACGTTGCACACATTCCTTCTAAGACTATCCTAACCGAAACTATCCCACCACCACCACCACCACCACCACCACCACCACCACCACCACCACCACCACCACCACCACCACCAACACCATCACCACCACCACCACCACCACCTCCACCATCACCAGCGCCACCATCGTTACCATCACCACCACCGTTATCGCCACCACCATCGTTACCATAGCCACCATCCTTGCCATCATCACCGCCATAACCATCACCAGTACCATCATCCTCACTGTCACCTTCACGTTACCATCACCATCGTTACATTATCCACCATAACCTTCACCAGTACCTCCATCCTCACCACCACCACCATCGTTACCATCACCACCACCGTTATCGCCACCACCATCGTTACCATAGCCACCATCCTTGCCATCATCATCACCACACCAACCAACACCATCTATTCTGCAACACCTCCAACACCAACAACAACAGCAACACCCTCACCAGTGCCACTATAACGGCCACCACTACCACTACCACCAACGACCACCACCACTACCACCACCAATACCACTCCGCCATCATCACCAGCACCACCATCATCACCAGCGCCCCCCCACAACGGACACCAACACCTCTACCACCACCACCACCACCACCACCACCACCACCACCACCACCACCA
Organism: Tenodera sinensis; assembly: GCA_030765045.1. Classification (NCBI taxonomy): domain Eukaryota; kingdom Metazoa; phylum Arthropoda; class Insecta; order Mantodea; family Mantidae; genus Tenodera; species Tenodera sinensis. Next base: position 121,964,485 of record CM060968.1, read on the forward strand.
CCACCACCATAATCACCAGTACCATCATCATCAGCACCACCATAACGGACACCATCACCACCACCAGCACCACCACCACCATCATCACCAGCACCATCATAGCGGACACCAACACCACACCACCACAATGAGACGTTTCTAGACATTCATTCTATCCCCTTATTATCTATCCTATATCCTCCTCCTCTGCTTGTCTATTCCATCCTGCCATAAGGCGTCCTGGTTTCCCTCTTTGCGGATATAACCTCGAGCATTTACATGTTACTTGTAGAGGATTGTCAGCGATTTTAGGATTTAGAATGTACTCAGACACGATGACACGCATATTTAAGAACCTTTCAGGCAATTTTGAGAATTATATAGGTTATTTATTAGATTTTTCCAGAGGTTTCGTGCTATTTTGATGCTGTCTTAGGTCGTTTTAGAGATATTTTAGCTGCTTTTAAGCTGTTCAGAATGCTTTTGCAACATATTTAAGAACTTTCTAGGCAATTTTATTATGGTTCCTCTGATAGAGCTTTTAGACACTTTTAGTATATTCTTGCTGTTTTTCCGGTATATTTAAGAACTTTTCAGGTAATTTTGAGGATTATGTAGATTATTTGATCGATTTTCTAGAGGTTTCATGGTATTTTGAGCTTGTTTTAGACCGTTTAACAGATATTTTACTCGCTTTTAAGTGCTTTCAAGGGTAATGGGTGAATTTTGTTCACTGCTTCAGTACGCTATACATGCTAACTTCATTTTAACGATTCTTTAGCATAGTTCAGTATGTTCTAATGGCAACACGCCAGACGTCGCTTACATTCCTTCTAAGACTATCATGACCTAACTTAACATAACCAACCATCATCGTCACCAACGCAACCTATGCTGCAGCGCCATAACCATTGCCACCACCGCCTCCACCACCAACACCACCAACACAGCCATTACCACAACCACCACCACTACAACTGTCATTACTACCATCATACCCCTTAACTACCAACTCAGCCATGACCACACCCACCATCATCATCACCACACCAACCAACGACACCTATTCTGCAACACCACCACCACCACCACCGCCACCACCACCAACATCAACACCTGGAGCACCAGCACCACCATAACCTGCACGACTATAACCATCGCAGCACCCCCACCTCCGTCATCACCACCACCACCACCACCACCATTTAAGAACCTTTCAGGTAATTTTGAGAATTATGTAGGTTAGTTATTAGATTTTCCAGTGGTTTCATGCTATTTTGATGCTGTCTAAGGTCGTTTTACAGATATTTTAGCTGCTTTTAAGCTGTTCAGAATGCTTTTGCAACATATTTAAGAATTTACTAGCCAATTTTATTATGGTTCCTCTGATAGATCTTTTAGACACTTTTGGTATATTCTTGCTGCTTTTACAGTATATTTAAGAGCTTTTCAGGCAATTTTGAGGATTATATAGATTATTTGATCGATTTTCCAGAGGTTTCATGGTATTTCAAGTGTTGTTGGACGTATGTATCTGCTAGTTTAAATATCGTTTCAGACATTTTAGAGACATTTTAAGCACTATGCGAGTATTTTAAACTTTTACACCGACATTTTGATTGGTTTTCAGAATCCTTTGAAACACTTTTATAGGCGTTAGACGCTTTTAATGGTATTTTTCGAGCGCTAATTAAGACATTTCAGCTCCTTCACAGATATTTTGAGGATTTTCAGGGCATCTTAAACTCGTGAGAAGCATTTTTTTCGCCAGTTTGAAGATGTTTTAAGGCACTGAAGCAGGTATTTTTGAAGTTGCTAGGGGTATTTTACTAAGCTTTCTTCAGTAATCGCTTTGTTTTACAGTAGTTGAGGTGCAGTCCAACCTATCCATTCATTTATTGCATTTCTTGTACTTATTATTTCGACTACATTTCACTACTAACCTAACCCAGCAACAATCGTATCATCATCATCATCATCATCATCATCATCAACAACAACTGCTCTATCTCGTAGTCTGACCAAGCTAACCTAATCTAACTTAACCTAAACTAAGCTCCATACTTCTTTCGTCTAACCTAATTTCTAAGCCCTTGCTTCTACTCTTTTTACTTTGGTCTTTCATATTTTAACCTAACCTAACTTAGCCTAACCTAAGGTAGCTAGCCTAGATCCTCCTCTTATTGTTATTTATTCTATTTCATCACCATGATCCGTTTCTAGATATTCATTCTATCCTCTTATCTATTATATATCCTCCTCCTCTGCTTGTCTATTCCATCCTGCCATAAGGCGTTCTGATTTCCCTCTTTGTGGGTATAACCTCAGGGTATTTATTCGTTGCTTGTAGAGGATTTCCAACAAATTTAGGATTTAGAAGATATTCAGACTCACCGGCATGCACGTTTTCAGGACTTTTTTAATCTTTTCGGAGCGTTGTATTGCTACTTTAAGTGTTTTAAGACACTTTTCGTGATATTGAGAGGGCTTTTACACCAGTTGTAAGTACATTTTTTGAAACGTTTCACTCCAATTTCAATGCTATTTTGGTCCCTCTGATAGATGTTTTTAGTCACTTTTAGTATATTCCTGGTACTTTTTGCAACATATTTAAGAACTTTTCAGGCAATTTCGGGGGGTTATTTAGACGCATCTAACATAACCAACCATCACCGTTACCAACGCAGCCTTATCCTGCACAACCACCATATTCTGCAACTATGGTATAGTATGTTTGACATTTTCTCCATATCTACCCTGAGCTAACCCTACGTTTCCTCTGGAGTATTATTTACAGCCCTCATTCAACCTTGTTTTTCCTATCCTCTCTCCTTATAGAACTTTAAACTTCTACTAGAAGATGTTCTAGCCTTTGATGTTGAATTACTCATTAGACCTGTTTTACCCTCTCACAAATTTTATTCAGCTGTATGAACCCTTCGCTTAGTTCTACATGTTATGAAGGTAACATCTCGAACACGCCAAGAAGTTTTTTGTAACACTCACCCCCACCTAACATGATCTAACCTGTTTCTTTTAAAGTATTATTTTACGGCTTTATCCAACATTATTGTTTTCTCTAGTCCCCCCCCCCTCCTTATAGAGCTTTAAAAGATGTCCTAACCGATGATGTTGCATTTGAATGTATTGCATCCTCTGACATGTGAATCCTAAGCATTTTCTAAACACTGCACAGTATGTTAATGTTGTTTTAGGAGTTTTCTGGGTATTTCAGCCATTTTTGCGGTTTTGTGGAGGTTTTCAGGAATTTTGGAAGCTTCGTCGTGATTTTTCTGTTTTCACGTCTCTAGTATGTTTTAATGTTTTTAAGGGGTATATGGAGCCTTTTTTTTGCGATGTGTTATGCTTTCATGATCAAATTCGATCCCTTTGTAAATGTATGATGTTCTCGTCTAGAGAATTACTTACAGTGTTTCTAAGACTGACCTAACTTAACCACAAACCTCTTTACAGACATTTCTTCAACGTTATTTAACATTATGCAGGCTTCTTTTTCCCCTCCCTCCAACTCTTTTTGTAAACTAACATTAGAAGACGTTGTAACCTTGTTATTCAAATAGCTATTGTATCCGTCTTTGTACACTGCTCCAGTATGCTATACATGTCAACTTCATTTAACGATTCTCTTAATTAGTTCTGTATCTTATAACGGTAACACGTGAAACGCTGCTTACATTCGTTCTAAGACCATACAAATTTAACCTGGCCCACCACCACCATCTTCACCACCATCGCTATCACCACAATAAAATCCATGTATCATAAACATAAGAATTATAAAGAAAAGGGACGAACAATACCTATAACTATCGACATAAGAAGCATTACAGATATATTCTACCGATTGCAGCGCCTCATAGCGGCTTCAATCAGTACTAAAACGCACATTCGACAGATTTTATACTCTTTATGACGGTAAATTATATATTAGCAGCCAAATTTTCATTGTTTTTATGGTTTTCCACCGTTTTTACGTACTTTGCGACGAATCCAACAGAAACATTAAGACGCGAAACGGCGGTTATGTATCTTTAAGTAACATTTCTTTTATCGATATCGGATGACAGTAATGGAACCATCTAAACATTATTTAAACGCTTAAAGAAACAAATACGCCGTATTTTTATAATTCTTTCTCCATTTTTATTCACTTTAAGACGAATCAAACATGAAAAGATGATTATGTTTCTAAGTACCATCATTTCAAACACAAAGACATTAATTTTAACTATCACCACGAAATAAACCTATTTGCACGCGTCTTAACACGCTAACATACTATATGTTACAATCTCTCAACTGAACCCCTTTTAAACGTGTCCCAACGGGTAAAATCGTCACCATGTCATTAGTTGAGAAACTCTAGCCTCAAACACAGGTGTAAACCTCTCTAAAAACATGTCCCATCAGGTAAAAGTATCACATTGTCCTCACATTAACGGAAAAACCCTAGCCTCACACAAAGGCGTCGATTTATAACATTAGAGGAGAAACTACCCTCAAACACAGGCGTCGACATTATAACCAAGCTGGTAAACCGTAAGAGCACACTCGAGAATGCTTTTGGACATCTAAGGACATATTTTCTCCATATTTTTACAGATACTTATAAATCACAGTACTTCTTCTTCTTCTTCTTCTTCTTCTTCTTGTTCTTCATATATTCTCATTCTCCTTCATGCTAACAGGGAATATACACGCACTGAAGGTTATTAGCTGAAATATAAAATAAAATCTCTTCTTCTTGTTCTGGTTCTTCTTCTTCTTCTTCTTCTTCTTCTTGTTCTGGTTCTTCTTCTTCTGCTTCTTCTTATTGTTATTATTATTATATTCTCATTCTCCTTCGTGCTATCAAGAAATATACGCGTAATTTTGACGTTATTACCTTAAATATTAAATAAAATAACAGCATTCTCCGTCAATTATATCTAAACCGACTTTTTCCGTGTTATGCAAGATTTAAGCTTCTAGAATCAACACAAGCAATGTTTCTCTCAATAACAGCATTTTATAATTGATTTTGTAAGTAATAACACCAATTTAAACTTTATTACAGATCTCTAAGACCCTAGTTTGCAAAGTATTTAAATGGACCCTTAGAGATTCGAACTAGACCCCACAGTACAAAAGCTACCATTTTTATCAATAATTCAAGAGCAGATATTTAGCTGAAGTGTTTAACTTTTTATTTCATCACGCTAACTTTATTGATTCGCGAATAAATCGACTTTGAAGTAATTGCCCCGTCCCGGTAATCGAACTATGAGTCGTAGGGATAAAATTGTCTAGTATATCATTTTATATGCCAAGTTACCCTAATTTGTCTTTGCATTACTATTCCAAGTGTAAAAATAGCGATATAGAGCAAATTTCAATAATTCTCCACAAGATAGGGATCGAACCTACGATACGTTAACTCTAGCATGTTATAAAATAATCGTCCTTAACAAGTATTATCATATAAAGTTTATTTCAGTCTTCCAACACAAGCGGTTCTCGAAATAATTAAATTTACCAAATCAGGATTGGAACCCAAGACTCCAGGATACCAGGCATACCACGGAGGAAAGCCCATAACAATACCGATTTAATAAAATTTATTCGAAGATTTTATCACTAATAGTTTAGGAGTTATTCCAATAATAATCCATAATTTGCACGGGGATCGAACGCTAGACCACCGACAAACTCCAAAATTATACCAAAGACGCGTCGTTTTATTACAAGATAATTACCGTTTACCACATTTCGATATCTCATTTAGTTACGAGAAATCAGACATCAATGAGTAGAGTATATATATAACGTTTTAAAATCACTTAAAGTAAACAATTAGCGGCATCCCTTTGAGTGTCTTTAAAATATTGTCCTGGTTGTGACGTCATGTTTAAGGGGCTCGACTGTGACGTCAATGGCTGTCGCGTGCCAGATGGGCGTGGTTCTGACGTCATTCATCGTCGCGTGCCAGGTGGGCGTGGCTTGAGTGGTTTTAAAATATTGTCCTGGTTGTGACGTCATGTTTAAGGCGCTCGACTGTGACGTCAATGGCTGTCGCGTGCCAGATGGGCGTGTTTCTGACGTCATTCAGGGTCGCGTGCCAGGTGGGCGTGGCTTAGAAGTGTGAAAACACGTGTAATCCAATTAGCCCCCATTGTTAACCAATTAGCGGCATCCCTTTGAGTGATTTTAAAACGCCATTATTACTCTACTCATTGATGTCTGATTTCTCGTAACTAAATGAGATATCGAAATTTGGTAAACGGTAATTATCTTGTAATAAAACGACGCGTCTTTGGTATAATTTTGGAGTTTGTCGGTGGTCTAGCGTTCGATCCCCGTGCAAATTATGGATTATTATTGGAATAACTCCTAAACTATTAGTGATAAAATCTTCGAATAAATTTTATTAAATCGGTATTGTTATGGGCTTTCCTCCGTGGTATGCCTGGTATCCTGGAGTCTTGGGTTCCAATCCTGATTTGGTAAATTTAATTATTTCGAGAACCGCTTGTGTTGGAAGACTGAAATAAACTTTATATGATAATACTTGTTAAGGACGATTATTTTATAACATGCTAGAGTTAACGTATCGTAGGTTCGATCCCTATCTTGTGGAGAATTATTGAAATTTGCTCTATATCGCTATTTTTACACTTGGAATAGTAATGCAAAGACAAATTAGGGTAACTTGGCATATAAAATGATATACTAGACAATTTTATCCCTACGACTCATAGTTCGATTACCGGGACGGGGCAATTACTTCAAAGTCGATTTATTCGCGAATCAATAAAGTTAGCGTGATGAAATAAAAAGTTAAACACTTCAGCTAAATATCTGCTCTTGAATTATTGATAAAAATGGTAGCTTTTGTACTGTGGGGTCTAGTTCGAATCTCTAAGGGTCCATTTAAATACTTTGCAAACTAGGGTCTTAGAGATCTGTAATAAAGTTTAAATTGGTGTTATTACTTACAAAATCAATTATAAAATGCTGTTATTGAGAGAAACATTGCTTGTGTTGATTCTAGAAGCTTAAATCATGCATAACACGGAAAAAGTCGGTTTAGATATAATTGACGGAGAATGCTGTTATTTTATTTAATATTTAAGGTAATAACGTCAAAATTACGCGTATATTTCTTGATAGCACGAAGGAGAATGAGAATATAATAATAATAACAATAAGAAGAAGCAGAAGAAGAAGAACCAGAACAAGAAGAAGAAGAAGAAGAAGAACCAGAACAAGAAGAAGAGATTTTATTTTATATTTCAGCTAATAACCTTCAGTGCGTGTATATTCCCTGTTAGCATGAAGGAGAATGAGAATATATGAAGAACAAGAAGAAGAAGAAGAAGAAGACGTACTGTGATTTATAAGTATCTGTAAAAATATGGAGAAAATATGTCCTTAGATGTCTAAAAGCATTCTCGAGTGTGCTCTTACGGTTTACCAGCTTGGTTATAATGTCGACACCTGTGTTTGAGGGTAGTTTCTCCTCTAATGTTATAAATCGACGCCTTTGTGTGAGGCTAGGGTTTTTCCGTTAATGTGAGGACAATGTGATACTTTTACCTGATGGGACATGCTTTTAGAGAGGTTTACACCTGTGTTTGAGGCTAGAGTTTCTCAACTAATGACATGGTGACGATTTTACCTGTTGGGACACGTTTAAAAGAGGTTCAGTTGAGAGATTGTAACATATAGTATGTTAGCGTGTTAAGACGCGTGCAAATAGGTTTATTTCGTGGTGATAGTTAAAATTAATGTCTTTGTGTTTGAAATGATGGTACTTAGAAACATAATCATCTTTTCATGTTTTAATTTGACACTTGATTCGTCTTAAAGAGAATAAAAATGGAGAAAGAATTATAAAAATACGGCGTATTTGTTTCTTTAAGCGTTTAAATAATGTTTAGATGGTTCCATTACTGTCATCCGATATCGATAAAAGAAATGTTACTTAAAGATACATAACCGCCGTTTCGCGTCTTAATGTTTCTGTTGGATTCGTCGCAAAGTACGTAAAAACGGTGGAAAACCATAAAAACAATGAAAATTTGGCTGCTAATATATAATTTACCGTCATAAAGAGTATAAAATCTGTCGAATGTGCGTTTTAGTACTGATTGAAGCCGCTATGAGGCGCTGCAATCGGTAGAATATATCTGTAATGCTTCTTATGTCGATAGTTATAGGTATTGTTCGTCCCTTTTCTTTATAATTCTTATGTTTATGATACATGGATTTTATTGTGGTGATAGCGATGGTGGTGAAGATGGTGGTGGTGGGCCAGGTTAAATTTGTATGGTCTTAGAACGAATGTAAGCAGCGTTTCACGTGTTACCGTTGTAAGATACAGAACTAATTAAGAGAATCGTTAAATGAAGTTGACATGTATAGCATACTGGAGCAGTGTACAAAGACGGATACAATAGCTATTTGAATAACAAGGTTACAACGTCTTCTAATGTTAGTTTACAAAAAGAGTTGGAGGGAGGGGAAAAAGAAGCCTGCATAATGTTAAATAACGTTGAAGAAATGTCTGTAAAGAGGTTTGTGGTTAAGTTAGGTCAGTCTTAGAAACACTGTAAGTAATTCTCTAGACGAGAACATCATACATTTACAAAAGGATCGAATTTGATCATGAAAGCATAACACATCGCAAAAAAAGGCTCCATATACCCCTTAAAAACATTAAAACATACTAGAGACGTGAAAACAGAAAAATCACGACGAAGCTTCCAAAATTCCTGAAAACCTCCACAAAACCGCAAAAATGGCTGAAATACCCAGAAAACTCCTAAAACAACATTAACATACTGTGCAGTGTTTAGAAAATGCTTAGGATTCACATGTCAGAGGATGCAATACATTCAAATGCAACATGATCGGTTAGGACATCTTTTAAAGCTCTATAAGGAGGGGGGGGGGACTAGAGAAAACAATAATGTTGGAGAAAGCCGTAAAATAATACTTTAAAAGAAACAGGTTAGATCATGTTAGGTGGGGGTGAGTGTTACAAAAAACTACTTGGCGTGTTCGAGATGTTACCTTCATAACATGTAGAACTAAGCGAAGGGTTCATACAGCTGAATAAAATTTGTGAGAGGGTAAAACAGGTCTAATGAGTAATTCAACATCAAAGGCTAGAACATCTTCTAGTAGAAGTTTAAAGTTCTATAAGGAGAGAGGATAGGAAAAACAAGGTTGAATGAGGGCTGTAAATAATACTCCAGAGGAAACGTAGGGTTAGCTCAGGGTAGATATGGAGAAAATGTCAAACATACTATACCATAGTTGCAGAATATGGTGGTTGTGCAGGATAAGGCTGCGTTGGTAACGGTGATGGTTGGTTATGTTAGATGCGTCTAAATAACCCCCCGAAATTGCCTGAAAAGTTCTTAAATATGTTGCAAAAAGTACCAGGAATATACTAAAAGTGACTAAAAACATCTATCAGAGGGACCAAAATAGCATTGAAATTGGAGTGAAACGTTTCAAAAAATGTACTTACAACTGGTGTAAAAGCCCTCTCAATATCACGAAAAGTGTCTTAAAACACTTAAAGTAGCAATACAACGCTCCGAAAAGATTAAAAAAGTCCTGAAAACGTGCATGCCGGTGAGTCTGAATATCTTCTAAATCCTAAATTTGTTGGAAATCCTCTACAAGCAACGAATAAATACCCTGAGGTTATACCCACAAAGAGGGAAATCAGAACGCCTTATGGCAGGATGGAATAGACAAGCAGAGGAGGAGGATATATAATAGATAAGAGGATAGAATGAATATCTAGAAACGGATCATGGTGATGAAATAGAATAAATAACAATAAGAGGAGGATCTAGGCTAGCTACCTTAGGTTAGGCTAAGTTAGGTTAGGTTAAAATATGAAAGACCAAAGTAAAAAGAGTAGAAGCAAGGGCTTAGAAATTAGGTTAGACGAAAGAAGTATGGAGCTTAGTTTAGGTTAAGTTAGATTAGGTTAGCTTGGTCAGACTACGAGATAGAGCAGTTGTTGTTGATGATGATGATGATGATGATGATGATACGATTGTTGCTGGGTTAGGTTAGTAGTGAAATGTAGTCGAAATAATAAGTACAAGAAATGCAATAAATGAATGGATAGGTTGGACTGCACCTCAACTACTGTAAAACAAAGCGATTACTGAAGAAAGCTTAGTAAAATACCCCTAGCAACTTCAAAAATACCTGCTTCAGTGCCTTAAAACATCTTCAAACTGGCGAAAAAAATGCTTCTCACGAGTTTAAGATGCCCTGAAAATCCTCAAAATATCTGTGAAGGAGCTGAAATGTCTTAATTAGCGCTCGAAAAATACCATTAAAAGCGTCTAACGCCTATAAAAGTGTTTCAAAGGATTCTGAAAACCAATCAAAATGTCGGTGTAAAAGTTTAAAATACTCGCATAGTGCTTAAAATGTCTCTAAAATGTCTGAAACGATATTTAAACTAGCAGAAACATACGTCCAACAACACTTGAAATACCGTGAAACCTCTGGAAAATCGATCAAATAATCTATATAATCCTCAAAATTGCCTGAAAAGCTCTTAAATATACTGTAAAAGCAGCAAGAATATACCAAAAGTGTCTAAAAGATCTATCAAAGGAACCATAATAAAATTGGCTAGTAAATTCTTAAATATGTTGCAAAAGCATTCTGAACAGCTTAAAAGCAGCTAAAATATCTGTAAAACGACCTTAGACAGCATCAAAATAGCATGAAACCACTGGAAAATCTAATAACTAACCTACATAATTCTCAAAATTACCTGAAAGGTTCTTAAATGGTGGTGGTGGTGGTGGTGGTGATGACGGAGGTGGGGGTGCTGCGATGGTTATAGTCGTGCAGGTTATGGTGGTGCTGGTGCTCCAGGTGTTGATGTTGGTGGTGGTGGCGGTGGTGGTGGTGGTGGTGTTGCAGAATAGGTGTCGTTGGTTGGTGTGGTGATGATGATGGTGGGTGTGGTCATGGCTGAGTTGGTAGTTAAGGGGTATGATGGTAGTAATGACAGTTGTAGTGGTGGTGGTTGTGGTAATGGCTGTGTTGGTGGTGTTGGTGGTGGAGGCGGTGGTGGCAATGGTTATGGCGCTGCAGCATAGGTTGCGTTGGTGACGATGATGGTTGGTTATGTTAAGTTAGGTCATGATAGTCTTAGAAGGAATGTAAGCGACGTCTGGCGTGTTGCCATTAGAACATACTGAACTATGCTAAAGAATCGTTAAAATGAAGTTAGCATGTATAGTGTACTGAAGCAGTGAACAAAATTCACCCATTACCCTTGAAAGCACTTAAAAGCGAGTAAAATATATGTTAAACGGTCTAAAACAAGCTCAAAATACCATGAAACCTCTAGAAAATCGATCAAATAATCTACATAATCCTCAAAATTACCTGAAAAGTTCTTAAATATACCGGAAAAACAGCAAGAATATACTAAAAGTGTCTAAAAGCTCTATCAGAGGAACCATAATAAAATTGCCTAGAAAGTTCTTAAATATGTTGCAAAAGCATTCTGAACAGCTTAAAAGCAGCTAAAATATCTCTAAAACGACCTAAGACAGCATCAAAATAGCACGAAACCTCTGGAAAAATCTAATAAATAACCTATATAATTCTCAAAATTGCCTGAAAGGTTCTTAAATATGCGTGTCATCGTGTCTGAGTACATTCTAAATCCTAAAATCGCTGACAATCCTCTACAAGTAACATGTAAATGCTCGAGGTTATATCCGCAAAGAGGGAAACCAGGACGCCTTATGGCAGGATGGAATAGACAAGCAGAGGAGGAGGATATAGGATAGATAATAAGGGGATAGAATGAATGTCTAGAAACGTCTCATTGTGGTGGTGTGGTGTTGGTGTCCGCTATGATGGTGCTGGTGATGATGGTGGTGGTGGTGCTGGTGGTGGTGATGGTGTCCGTTATGGTGGTGCTGATGATGATGGTACTGGTGATTATGGTGGTGGTGGTAGAGGTGTTGGTGTCCGTTGTGGGGGGGCGCTGGTGATGATGGTGGTGCTGGTGATGATGGCGGAGTGGTATTGGTTGTGGTAGTGGTGGTGGTCGTTGGTGGTAGTGGTAGTGGTGGCCGTTATAGTGGCACTGGTGAGGGTGTTGCTGTTGTTGTTGGTGTTGGAGGTGTTGCAGAATAGATGGTGTTGGTTGGTGTGGTGATGATGATGGCAAGAATGGTGGCTATGGTAACGATGGTGGTGGCGATAACGGTGGTGGTGATGGTAACGATGGTGGTGATGGTGAGGATGGAGGTACTGGTGAAGGTTATGGTGGATAATGTAACGATGGTGATGGTAACGTGAAGGTGACAGTGAGGATGATGGTACTGGTGATGGTTATGGCGGTGATGATGGCAAGGATGGTGGCTATGGTAACGATGGTGGTGGCGATAACGGTGGTGGTGATGGTAACGATGGTGGCGCTGGTGATGGTGGAGGTGGTGGTGGTGGTGGTGGTGGTGGTGGTGGTGGGATAGGTTCGGTTAGGATAGTCTTAGAAGGAATGTGTGCAACGTTTGACGTGTTACCATTAGAACCTACAGAATTATGCAAGAGAATTGTTAAATGAAGTTGGCATGTATAGCATACTGGAACAGTGTACAAAGACGGATACAATAACTATTTGGATAACAAGATTACAACGTCTTCTAATGTTAGTTTAGGAAAAGAGCCGGAGGAAGCAGAAAAAGAAGCCTGTATAATGTTAAATAACGTTGAAGAAATGTCTGCAAAGAGGTTTGTGGTTAAGTTAGGTTAGTCTTAGAAAGACTGTAAGCAATTCTCTAGACGAGAACATCATACATTTACAAAAGGATGGAAAGTGGTCATGAAAGCATAACAAATCGCTAAAAAGGGCTCCATATACCCCTTAAAAACATTAAACCATACTAACGACGTGAAAACATAGAAAATACCAACGAAGCTGCAAAAAAAAAATCCTGAAAATCTCTAGAATACCGCAAAAATGGCTAAAATACTTACCAACTCCTAAAATAGCACTAACATACCATGAAATGTTCAGAAATCGTTAGGGTTCGCATGTCGGGGGGTGTAATATCTTCAAGGTAGCTAAAGTTGTTGGAGGAACGTCTCCAAAAGAAAGTGAAATATCTAAGCTTGAAACGGCATGTTGCGACGGTCAGAATAGGTTATAGAAGAATATAATGCTCGTGTAAAATGGGATGAGATAGGCTAGGTTAAGTCAGGTTAATAAATAGGAAGGTTTGCGCTCCCTTAGGTTAAGTAACGTTAGGTTAGGTTAGAATATGAGGCTTAGGTTATGTGAAATTATGAAAGACCATATAGTAAAAAGAGTAGGGATTAGATGAGCAATAGGGATGAAGAATAAATCATTAGATGAGGTGTTAGGTTAGGTTAGACGAGTAGAAGTATGGGGCTTAGGCTAGGTTAGATTAGGTTAGGATAGGTTAGACGAGTAGAAGTATGGGGCTTAGGTCAGATTAGGCTTAGGCTAGGTCAGATTAGGTTAGGATAGGTTAGACGAGTAGAAGTATGGGGCTTAGGTTATGTTAAATTATGAAAGTTCAAAGTAAAAAAGAGTGGGAGCTAGGTTAGGTTAGGATAGGTTAGACGAGTAGAAGTATGAGGCTTAGGCCAGGTTAGGTCTAAAAGATCTAACAGAGGGTGCAAAATTGCAGCAAAATGGGGTGAAACGTCTTAAAAATGTATGAAAATGACTGAATAACTCTGAAAATTGTCTGAAAAGTTGTTAAATATGTTGTAAAAGCAGCATGAATATACCAAAAGCGTCTAAAAGATCTAGCAGAGGGTGCAAAATTGCAACAAAATGGGGTGAAACGTCTTAAAAATGTATGAAAATGACTGAATAACTCTGAAAAATTGTCTGAAAAGTTGTTAAATATGTTGTAAAAGCGCCCTGAATATACTAAAAGCGTCTAAAAGATCTAACAGAGGGTGCAAAATTGTAGCAAAATGGGGCGAAACGTCTTAAAAATGTATGAAAATGACTGAATAACTCTGAAAATTGTCTGAAAAGTTGTTAAATATGTTGTAAAAGCGCCCTGAATATACTAAAAGCGTCTAAAAGATCTAACAGAGGATGCAAAATTGTAGCAAAATGGGGTGAAACGTCTTAAAAATGTATGAAAATTACTGAATAACTCTGAAAATTGTCTGAAAAGTTGTTAAATATGTTGTAAAAGCGCCCTGAATATACTAAAAGCGTCTAAAAGATCTAACAGAGGGTGCAAAATTGTAGCAAAATGGGGCGAAACGTCTTAAAAATGTATGAAAATGACTGAATAATTCTGAAAATTGTCTGAAAAGATGTTAAATATGTTGTAAAAGCATCAAGAATATGCTAAAAGTGCTTAAAAAGATCTATCAGAGGACTCAAAATAGTATCAAAATGTTTATGAAATTCCTAGAGGGAGATCAGGGTAGCGTATGACAGGATAGAATAGATAAGCAGAGGAGGGAATAGGATAAATGATAAGAGGATAGAATGAATGTCTAGAAACGTATCATGTTAGTAGAATAGAATAAATAATAATAAGAGGATCTATCTTAGGTTAGGCTAGTCCATGTTGGATTAGGATAGGTTAGCTTAGGTGAGCTTAGGTTAGACGAGTACAAGTATGGGGCTTAGGTTAGGTTAAATTATGAAAGACCAGAGTAAAAAGAGTGGGAGCTAGGTTAGGTTAGCTTAGGTAAGCTTAGGTTAGGCGAGTACAAGTATGGGGCTTAGGTTAGGTTAAATTATGAAAGACCAGAGTGAAAAGAGTGGGAGCTGGGTTAGGTCAGCTTAGGTTAGGTTAAATTATGAAAGGTCTAGTAAAAAGAGTAGGAGCTAGGTTAGGTTAAATTATGAAAGACCAGAGTAAAAAGAGTGGGAGCTAGGTTAGGTTAGCTTAGGTTAAACTATGAAAGGTCTAGTAAAAAGAGTAGCCGTTAGGTTAGGTTAAGTTAGGTTAGGTTAGCGTGGCGATGTGGGGCGAGGTGTC
>CM060968.1:121984510-122059510 GCA_030765045.1 Tenodera sinensis
CGAACCTATCCCACCACCACCACCACCACCACCACCACCACCACCACCACCACCACCACCAACACCATCACCACCACCACCACCACCACCTCCACCATCACCAGCGCCACCATCGTTACCATCACCACCACCGTTATCGCCACCACCATCGTTACCATAGCCACCATCCTTGCCATCATCACCGCCATAACCATCACCAGTACCATCATCCTCACTGTCACCTTCACGTTACCATCACCATCGTTACATTATCCACCATAACCTTCACCAGTACCTCCATCCTCACCATCACCACCATCGTTACCATCACCACCACCGTTATCGCCACCACCATCGTTACCATAGCCACCATCCTTGCCATCATCATCACCACACCAACCAACACCATCTATTCTGCAACACCTCCAACACCAACAACAACAGCAACACCCTCACCAGTGCCACTATAACGGCCACCACTACCACTACCACCAACGACCACCACCACTACCACCACCAATACCACTCCGCCATCATCACCAGCACCACCATCATCACCAGCGCCCCCCCACAACGGACACCAACACCTCTACCACCACCACCACCACCATAATCACCAGTACCATCATCATCAGCACCACCATAACGGACACCATCACCACCACCAGCACCACCACCACCATCATCACCAGCACCATCATAGCGGACACCAACACCACACCACCACAATGAGACGTTTCTAGACATTCATTCTATCCCCTTATTATCTATCCTATATCCTCCTCCTCTGCTTGTCTATTCCATCCTGCCATAAGGCGTCCTGGTTTCCCTCTTTGCGGATATAACCTCGAGCATTTACATGTTACTTGTAGATAATTGTCAGCGATTTTAGGATTTAGAATGTACTCAGACACGATGACACGCATATTTAAGAACCTTTCAGGCAATTTTGAGAATTATATAGGTTATTTATTAGATTTTTCCAGAGGTTTCGTGCTATTTTGATGCTGTCTTAGGTCGTTTTAGAGATATTTTAGCTGCTTTTAAGCTGTTCAGAATGCTTTTGCAACATATTTAAGAACTTTCTAGGCAATTTTATTATGGTTCCTCTGATAGAGCTTTTAGACACTTTTAGTATATTCTTGCTGTTTTTCCGGTATATTTAAGAACTTTTCAGGTAATTTTGAGGATTATGTAGATTATTTGATCGATTTTCTAGAGGTTTCATGGTATTTTGAGCTTGTTTTAGACCGTTTAACAGATATTTTACTCGCTTTTAAGTGCTTTCAAGGGTAATGGGTGAATTTTGTTCACTGCTTCAGTACGCTATACATGCTAACTTCATTTTAACGATTCTTTAGCATAGTTCAGTATGTTCTAATGGCAACACGCCAGACGTCGCTTACATTCCTTCTAAGACTATCATGACCTAACTTAACATAACCAACCATCATCGTCACCAACGCAACCTATGCTGCAGCGCCATAACCATTGCCACCACCGCCTCCACCACCAACACCACCAACACAGCCATTACCACAACCACCACCACTACAACTGTCATTACTACCATCATACCCCTTAACTACCAACTCAGCCATGACCACACCCACCATCATCATCACCACACCAACCAACGACACCTATTCTGCAACACCACCACCACCACCACCGCCACCACCACCACCACCGCCACCACCACCACCACCGCCACCACCACCAACATCAACACCTGGAGCACCAGCACCACCATAACCTGCACGACTATAACCATCGCAGCACCCCCACCTCCGTCATCACCACCACCACCACCACCACCATTTAAGAACCTTTCAGGTAATTTTGAGAATTATGTAGGTTAGTTATTAGATTTTCCAGTGGTTTCATGCTATTTTGATGCTGTCTAAGGTCGTTTTACAGATATTTTAGCTGCTTTTAAGCTGTTCAGAATGCTTTTGCAACATATTTAAGAATTTACTAGCCAATTTTATTATGGTTCCTCTGATAGATCTTTTAGACACTTTTGGTATATTCTTGCTGCTTTTACAGTATATTTAAGAGCTTTTCAGGCAATTTTGAGGATTATATAGATTATTTGATCGATTTTCCAGAGGTTTCATGGTATTTCAAGTGTTGTTGGACGTATGTATCTGCTAGTTTAAATATCGTTTCAGACATTTTAGAGACATTTTAAGCACTATGCGAGTATTTTAAACTTTTACACCGACATTTTGATTGGTTTTCAGAATCCTTTGAAACACTTTTATAGGCGTTAGACGCTTTTAATGGTATTTTTCGAGCGCTAATTAAGACATTTCAGCTCCTTCACAGATATTTTGAGGATTTTCAGGGCATCTTAAACTCGTGAGAAGCATTTTTTTCGCCAGTTTGAAGATGTTTTAAGGCACTGAAGCAGGTATTTTTGAAGTTGCTAGGGGTATTTTACTAAGCTTTCTTCAGTAATCGCTTTGTTTTACAGTAGTTGAGGTGCAGTCCAACCTATCCATTCATTTATTGCATTTCTTGTACTTATTATTTCGACTACATTTCACTACTAACCTAACCCAGCAACAATCGTATCATCATCATCATCATCATCATCATCATCATCATCATCATCAACAACAACTGCTCTATCTCGTAGTCTGACCAAGCTAACCTAATCTAACTTAACCTAAACTAAGCTCCATACTTCTTTCGTCTAACCTAATTTCTAAGCCCTTGCTTCTACTCTTTTTACTTTGGTCTTTCATATTTTAACCTAACCTAACTTAGCCTAACCTAAGGTAGCTAGCCTAGATCCTCCTCTTATTGTTATTTATTCTATTTCATCACCATGATCCGTTTCTAGATATTCATTCTATCCTCTTATCTATTATATATCCTCCTCCTCTGCTTGTCTATTCCATCCTGCCATAAGGCGTTCTGATTTCCCTCTTTGTGGGTATAACCTCAGGGTATTTATTCGTTGCTTGTAGAGGATTTCCAACAAATTTAGGATTTAGAAGATATTCAGACTCACCGGCATGCACGTTTTCAGGACTTTTTTAATCTTTTCGGAGCGTTGTATTGCTACTTTAAGTGTTTTAAGACACTTTTCGGGATATTGAGAGGGTTTTTACACCAGTTGTAAGGACATTTTTTGAAACGTTTCACTCCAATTTCAATGCTATTTTGGTCCCTCTGATAGATGTTTTTAGTCACTTTTAGTATATTCCTGGTACTTTTTGCAACATATTTAAGAACTTTTCAGGCAATTTCGGGGGGTTATTTAGACGCATCTAACATAACCAACCATCACCGTTACCAACGCAGCCTTATCCTGCACAACCACCATATTCTGCAACTATGGTATAGTATGTTTGACATTTTCTCCATATCTACCCTGAGCTAACCCTACGTTTCCTCTGGAGTATTATTTACAGCCCTCATTCAACCTTGTTTTTCCTATCCTCTCTCCTTATAGAACTTTAAACTTCTACTAGAAGATGTTCTAGCCTTTGATGTTGAATTACTCATTAGACCTGTTTTACCCTCTCACAAATTTTATTCAGCTGTATGAACCCTTCGCTTAGTTCTACATGTTATGAAGGTAACATCTCGAACACGCCAAGTAGTTTTTTGTAACACTCACCCCCACCTAACATGATCTAACCTGTTTCTTTTAAAGTATTATTTTACGGCTTTATCCAACATTATTGTTTTCTCTAGTCCCCCCCCCCTCCTTATAGAGCTTTAAAAGATGTCCTAACCGATCATGTTGCATTTGAATGTATTGCATCCTCTGACATGTGAATCCTAAGCATTTTCTAAACACTGCACAGTATGTTAATGTTGTTTTAGGAGTTTTCTGGGTATTTCAGCCATTTTTGCGGTTTTGTGGAGGTTTTCAGGAATTTTGGAAGCTTCGTCGTGATTTTTCTGTTTTCACGTCTCTAGTATGTTTTAATGTTTTTAAGGGGTATATGGAGCCTTTTTTTTGCGATGTGTTATGCTTTCATGATCAAATTCGATCCTTTTGTAAATGTATGATGTTCTCGTCTAGGGAATCACTTACAGTGTTTCTAAGACTGACCTAACTTAACCACAAACCTCTTTACAGACATTTCTTCAACGTTATTTAACATTATGCAGGCTTCTTTTTCCCCTCCCTCCAACTCTTTTTGTAAACTAACATTAGAAGACGTTG
Source organism: Tenodera sinensis (assembly GCA_030765045.1). NCBI lineage: Eukaryota > Metazoa > Arthropoda > Insecta > Mantodea > Mantidae > Tenodera > Tenodera sinensis. The sequence goes on from CM060968.1 coordinate 121,988,679, forward strand.
TAACCTTGTTATTCAAATAGCTATTGTATCCGTCTTTGTACACTGCTCCAGTATGCTATACATGTCAACTTCATTTAACGATTCTCTTAATTAGTTCTGTATCTTATAACGGTAACACGTGAAACGCTGCTTACATTCGTTCTAAGACCATACAAATTTAACCTGGCCCACCACCACCATCTTCACCACCATCGCTATCACCACAATAAAATCCATGTATCATAAACATAAGAATTATAAAGAAAAGGGACGAACAATACCTATAACTATCGACATAAGAAGCATTACAGATATATTCTACCGATTGCAGCGCCTCATAGCGGCTTCAATCAGTACTAATACGCACATTCGACAGATTTTATACTCTTTATGACGGTAAATTATATATTAGCAGCCAAATTTTCATTGTTTTTATGGTTTTCCACCGTTTTTACGTACTTTGCGACGAATCCAACAGAAACATTAAGACGCGAAACGGCGGTTATGTATCTTTAAGTAACATTTCTTTTATCGATATCGGATGACAGTAATGGAACCATCTAAACATTATTTAAACGCTTAAAGAAACAAATACCCCGTATTTTTATAATTCTTTCTCCATTTTTATTCACTTTAAGACGAATCAAACATGAAAAGATGATTATGTTTCTAAGTACCATCATTTCAACAACAAAGACATTAATTTTAACTATCACCACGAAATAAACCTATTTGCACGCGTCTTAACACGCTAACATACTATATGTTACAATCTCTCAACTGAACCTCTTTTAAACGTGTCCCAACAGGTAAAATCGTCACCATGTCATTAGTTGAGAAACTCTAGCCTCAAACACAGGTGTAAACCTCTCTAAAAACATGTCCCATCAGGTAAAAGTATCACATTGTCCTCACATTAACGGAAAAACCCTAGCCTCACACAAAGGCGTCGATTTATAACATTAGAGGAGAAACTACCCTCAAACACAGGCGTCGACATTATAACCAAGCTGGTAAACCGTAAGAGCACACTCGAGAATGCTTTTAGACATCTAAGGACATATTTTCTCCATATTTTTACAGATACTTATAAATCACAGTACTTCTTCTTCTTCTTCTTCTTGTTCTTCATATATTCTCATTCTCCTTCATGCTAACAGGGAATATACACGAACTGAAGGTTATTAGCTGAAATATAAAATAAAATCTCTTCTTCTTGTTCTGGTTCTTCTTCTTCTTGTTCTGGTTCTTCTTCTTCTGCTTCTTCTTCTTCTTATTCTTCTTCTTCTTCTTCTTCTTCTTCTTCTTCTTCTTCTTCTTATTATTATTATTATTATTATTATTATTATTATTATTATTATTATTATTATTATTATTATTATTATTATTATTATTATTATTATTATTATTATTATTATTATTATTATTATTATTATTATTATTATTATTATTATTATTATTATTATTATTATTATTATTATTATTATTATTATATTCTCATTCTCCTTCGTGCTATCAAGAAATATACGCGTAATTTTGACGTTATTACCTTAAATATTAAATAAAATAACAGCATTCTCCGTCAATTATATCTAAACCGACTTTTTCCGTGTTATGTAAGATTTAAGCTTCTAGAATCAACACAAGCAATGTTTCTCTCAATAACAGCATTTTATAATTGATTTTGTAAGTAATAACACCAATTTAAACTTTATTACAGATCTCTAAGACCCTAGTTTGCAAAGTATTTAAATGCACCCTTAGAGATTCGAACTAGACCCCACAGTACAAAAGCTACCATTTTTATCAATAATTCAAGAGCAGATATTTAGCTGAAGTGTTTAACTTTTTATTTCATCACGCTAACTTTATTGATTCGCGAATAAATCGACTTTGAAGTAATTGCCCCGTCCCGGTAATCGAACTATGAGTCGTAGGGATAAAATTGTCTAGTATATCATTTTATATGCCAAGTTACCCTAATTTGTCTTTGCATTACTATTCCAAGTGTAAAAATAGCGATATAGAGCAAATTTCAATAATTCTCCACAAGATAGGGATCGAACCTACGATACGTTAACTCTAGCATGTTATAAAATAATCGTCCTTAACAAGTATTATCATATGAAGTTTATTTCAGTCTTCCAACACAAGCGGTTCTCGAAATAATTAAATTTACCAAATCAGGATTGGAACCCAAGACTCCAGGATACCAAGCATACCACAGAGGAAAGCCCATAACAATACCGATTTAATAAAATTTATTCGAAGATTTTATCACTAATAGTTTAGGAGTTATTCCAATAATAATCCATAATTTGCACGGGGATCGAACGCTAGACCACCGACAAACTCCAAAATTATACCAAAGACGCGTCGTTTTATTACAAGATAATTACCGTTTACCAAATTTCGATATCTCATTTAGTTACGAGAAATCAGACATCAATGAGTAGAGTAATAATGGCGTTTTAAAATCACTCAAAGGGATGCCGCTAATTGGTTAACAATGGGGGCTAATTGGATTACACGTGTTTTCACACTTCTAAGCCACGCCCACCTGGCACGCGACTCTGAATGACGTAAGAAACACGCCCATCTGGCACGCGACAGCCATTGACGTCACAGTCGAGCGCCTTAAACATGACGTCACAACCAGGACAATATTTTAAAACCACTCAAGCCACGCCCACCTGGCACGCGACCATGAATGACGTCAGAACCACGCCCATCTGGCACGCGACAGCCATTGACGTCACAGTCGAGCCCCTTAAACATGACGTCACAACCAGGACAATATTTTAAAGACACTCAAAGGGATGCCGCTAATTGTTTACTTTAAGTGATTTTAAAACGTTATATATATATGCTCTACTCATTGATGTCTGATTTCTCGTAACTAAATGAGATATCGAAATGTGGTAAACGGTAATTATCTTGTAATAAAACGACGTGTCTTTGGTATAATTTTGGAGTTTGTCGGTGGTCTAGCGTTCGATCCCCGTGCAAATTATGGATTATTATTGGAATAACTCCTAAACTATTAGTGATAAAATCTTCGAATAAATTTTATTAAATCGGTATTGTTATGGGCTTTCCTCTGTGGTATGCTTGGTATCCTGGAGTCTTGGGTTCCAATCCTGATTTGGTAAATTTAATTATTTCGAGAACCGCTTGTGTTGGAAGACTGAAATAAACTTTATATGATAATACTTGTTAAGGACGATTATTTTATAACATGCTAGAGTTAACGTATCGTAGGTTCGATCCCTATCTTGTGGAGAATTATTGAAATTTGCTCTATATCGCTATTTTTACACTTGGAATAGTAATGCAAAGACAAATTAGGGTAACTTGGCATATAAAATGATATACTAGACAATTTTATCCCTACGACTCATAGTTCGATTACCGGGACGGGGCAATTACTTCAAAGTCGATTTATTCGCGAATCAATAAAGTTAGCGTGATGAAATAAAAAGTTAAACACTTCAGCTAAATATCTGCTCTTAAATTATTGATAAAAATGGTAGCTTTTGTACTGTGGGGTCTAGTTCGAATCTCTAAGGGTCCATTTAAATACTTTGCAAACTAGGGTCTTAGAGATCTGTAATAAAGTTTAAATTGGTGTTATTACTTACAAAATCAATTATAAAATGCTGTTATTGAGAGAAACATTGCTTGTGTTGATTCTAGAAGCTTAAATCTTGCATAACACGGAAAAAGTCGGTTTAGATATAATTGACGGAGAATGCTGTTATTTTATTTAATATTTAAGGTAATAACGTCAAAATTACGCGTATATTTCTTGATAGCACGAAGGAGAATGAGAATATAATAATAAGAAGAAGAAGCAGAAGAAGAAGAACCAGAACAAGAATAATAAGAAGAAGAACCAGAACAAGAAGAAGAGATTTTATTTTATATTTCAGCTAATAACCTTCAGTTCGTGTATATTCCCTGTTAGCATGAAGGAGAATGAGAATATATGAAGAACAAGAAGAAGAAGAAGAAGTACTGTGATTTATAAGTATCTGTAAAAATATGGAGAAAATATGTCCTTAGATGTCTAAAAGCATTCTCGAGTGTGCTCTTACGGTTTACCAGGTTGGTTATAATGTCGACGCTTGTGTTTGAGGGTAGTTTCTCCTCTAATGTTATAAATCGACGCCTTTGTGTGAGGCTAGGGTTTTTCCGTTAATGTGAGGACAATGTGATACTTTTACCTGATGGGACATGTTTTTAGAGAGGTTTACACCTGTGTTTGAGGCTAGAGTTTCTCAACTAATGACATGGTGACGATTTTACCTGTTGGGACACGTTTAAAAGAGGTTCAGTTGAGAGATTGTAACATATAGTATGTTAGCGTGTTAAGACGCGTGCAAATAGGTTTATTTCGTGGTGATAGTTAAAATTAATGTCTTTGTTGTTGAAATGATGGTACTTAGAAACATAATCATCTTTTCATGTTTGATTCGTCTTAAAGTGAATAAAAATGGAGAAAGAATTATAAAAATACGGCGTATTTGTTTCTTTAAGCGTTTAAATAATGTTTAGATGGTTCCATTACTGTCATCCGATATCGATAAAAGAAATGTTACTTAAAGATACATAACCGCCGTTTCGCGTCTTAATGTTTCTGTTGGATTCGTCGCAAAGTACGTAAAAACGGTGGAAAACCATAAAAACAATGAAAATTTGGCTGCTAATATATAATTTACCGTCATAAAGAGTATAAAATCTGTCGAATGTGCGTTTTAGTACTGATTGAAGCCGCTATGAGGCGCTGCAATCGGTAGAATATATCTGTAATGCTTCTTATGTCGATAGTTATAGGTATTGTTCGTCCCTTTTCTTTATAATTCTTATGTTTATGATACATGGATTTTATTGTGGTGATAGCGATGGTGGTGAAGATGGTGGTGGTGGGCCAGGTTAAATTTGTATGGTCTTAGAACGAATGTAAGCAGCGTTTCACGTGTTACCGTTATAAGATACAGAACTAATTAAGAGAATCGTTAAATGAAGTTGACATGTATAGCATACTGGAGCAGTGTACAAAGACGGATACAATAGCTATTTGAATAACAAGGTTACAACGTCTTCTAAAGTTAGTTTACAAAAAGAGTTGGAGGGAGGGGAAAAAGAAGCCTGCATAATGTTAAATAACGTTGAAGAAATGTCTGTAAAGAGGTTTGTGGTTAAGTTAGGTCAGTCTTAGAAACACTGTAAGTAATTCTCTAGACGAGAACATCATACATTTACAAAAGGATGGAATTTGATCATGAAAGCATAACACATCGCAAAAAAAGGCTCCATATAGCCCTTAAAAACATTAAAACATACTAGAGACGTGAAAACAGAAAAATCACGACGAAGCTTCCAAAATTCCTGAAAACCTCCACAAAACCGCAAAAATGGCTGAAATACCCAGAAAACTCCTAAAACAACATTAACATACTGTGCAGTGTTTAGAAAATGCTTAGGATTCACATGTCAGAGGATGCAATACATTCAAATGCAACATCATCGGTTAGGACATCTTTTAAAGCTCTATAAGGAGGGGGGGGACTAGAGAAAACAATAATGTTGGATAAAGCCGTAAAATAATACTTTAAAAGAAACAGGTTAGATCATGTTAGGTGGGGGTGAGTGTTACAAAAAACTACTTGGCGTGTTCGAGATGTTACCTTCATAACATGTAGAACTAAGCGAAGGGTTCATACAGCTGAATAAAATTTGTGAGAGGGTAAAACAGGTCTAATGAGTAATTCAACATCAAAGGCTAGAACATCTTCTAGTAGAAGTTTAAAGTTCTATAAGGAAAGAGGATAGGAAAAACAAGGTTGAATGAGGGCTGTAAATAATACTCCAGAGGAAACGTAGGGTTAGCTCAGGGTAGATATGGAGAAAATGTCAAACATACTATACCATAGTTGCAGAGTATGGTGGTTGTGCAGAATAAGGCTGCGTTGGTAACGGTGATGGTTGGTTATGTTAGATGCGTCTAAATAACCCCCCGAAATTGCCTGAAAAGTTCTTAAATATGTTGCAAAAAGTACCAGGAATATACTAAAAGTGACTAAAAACATCTACCAGAGGGACCAAAATAGCATTGAAATTGTAGTGAAACGTTTCAAAAAATGTACTTACAACTGGTGTAAAAGCCCTCTCAATATCCCGAAAAGTGTCTTAAAACACTTAAAGTAGCAATACAACGCTCCGAAAAGATTAAGAAAGTCCTGAAAACGTGCATGCCGGTGAGTCTGAATATCTTCTAAATCCTAAATTTGTTGGAAATCCTCTACAAGCAACGAATAAATACCCTGAGGTTATACCCACAAAGAGGGAAATCTGAACGCCTTATGGCAGGATGGAACAGACAAGCAGAGGAGGAGGATATATAATAGATAAGAGGATAGAATGAATATCTAGAAACGGATCATGGTGATGAAATAGAATAAATAACAATAAGAGGAGGATCTAGGCTAGCTACCTTAGGTTAGGCTAAGTTAGGTTAGGTTAAAATATGAAAGACCAAAGTAAAAAGAGTAGAAGCAAGGGCTTAGAAATTAGGTTAGACGAAAGAAGTATGGAGCTTAGCTTAGGTTAAGTTAGATTAGGTTAGCTTGGTCAGACTACGAGATAGAGCAGTTGTTGTTGTTGATGATGATGATGATGATGATGATGATGATGATGATGATACGATTGTTCCTGGGTTAGGTTAGTAGTGAAATGTAGTCGAAATAATAAGTACAAGAAATGCAATAAATGAATGGATAGGTTGGACTGCACCTCAACTACTGTAAAACAAAGCGATTACTGAAGAAAGCTTAGGAAAATACCCCTAGCAACTTCAAAAATACCTGCTTCAGTGCCTTAAAACATCTTCAAACTGGCGAAAAAAATGCTTCTCACGAGTTTAAGATGCCCTGAAAATCCTCAAAATATCTGTGAAGGAGCTGAAATGTCTTAATTAGCGCTCGAAAAATACCATTAAAAGCGTCTAACGCCTATAAAAGTGTTTCAAAGGATTCTGAAAACCAATCAAAATGTCGGTGTAAAAGTTTAAAATACTCGCATAGTGCTTAAAATGTCTCTAAAATGTCTGAGACGATATTTAAACTAGCAGATACATACGTCCAACAACACTTGAAATACCATGAAACCTCTGGAAAATCGATCAAATAATCTATTTAATCCTCAAAATTGCCTGAAAAGCTCTTAAATATACTGTAAAAGCAGCAAGAATATACCAAAAGTGTCTAAAAGATCTATCAGAGGAACCATAATAAAATTGGCTAGTAAATTCTTAAATATGTTGCAAAAGCATTCTGAACAGCTTAAAAGCAGCTAAAATATCTGTAAAACGACCTTAGACAGCATCAAAATAGCATGAAACCACTGGAAAATCTAATAACTAACCTACATAATTCTCAAAATTACCTGAAAGGTTCTTAAATGGTGGTGGTGGTGGTGGTGGTGATGACGGAGGTGGGGGTGCTGCGATGGTTATAGTCGTGCAGGTTATGGTGGTGCTGGTGCTCCAGGTGTTGATGTTGGTGGTGGTGGCGGTGGTGGTGGTGGTGGCGGTGGTGGTGGTGGTGGTGTTGCAGAATAGGTGTCGTTGGTTGGTGTGGTGATGATGATGGTGGGTGTGGTCATGGCTGAGTTGGTAGTTAAGGGGTATGATGGTAGTAATGACAGTTGTAGTGGTGGTGGTTGTGGTAATGGCTGTGTTGGTGGTGTTGGTGGTGGAGGCGGTGGTGGCAATGGTTATGGCGCTGCAGCATAGGTTGCGTTGGTGACGATGATGGTTGGTTATGTTAAGTTAGGTCATGATAGTCTTAGAAGGAATGTAAGCGACGTCTGGCGTGTTGCCATTAGAACATACTGAACTATGCTAAAGAATCGTTAAAATGAAGTTAGCATGTATAGCGTACTGAAGCAGTGAACAAAATTCACCCATTACCCTTGAAAGCACTTAAAAGCGAGTAAAATATCTGTTAAACGGTCTAAAACAAGCTCAAAATACCATGAAACCTCTAGAAAATCGATCAAATAATCTACATAATCCTCAAAATTACCTGAAAAGTTCTTAAATATACCGGAAAAACAGCAAGAATATACTAAAAGTGTCTAAAAGCTCTATCAGAGGAACCATAATAAAATTGCCTAGAAAGTTCTTAAATATGTTGCAAAAGCATTCTGAACAGCTTAAAAGCAGCTAAAATATCTCTAAAACGACCTAAGACAGCATCAAAATAGCACGAAACCTCTGGAAAAATCTAATAAATAACCTATATAATTCTCAAAATTGCCTGAAAGGTTCTTAAATATGCGTGTCATCGTGTCTGAGTACATTCTAAATCCTAAAATCGCTGACAATCCTCTACAAGTAACATGTAAATGCTCGAGGTTATATCCGCAAAGAGGGAAACCAGGACGCCTTATGGCAGGATGGAATACACAAGCAGAGGAGGAGGATATAGGATAGATAATAAGGGGATAGAATGAATGTCTAGAAACGTCTCATTGTGGTGGTGTGGTGTTGGTGTCCGCTATGATGGTGCTGGTGATGATGGTGGTGGTGGTGCTGGTGGTGGTGATGGTGTCCGTTATGGTGGTGCTGATGATGATGGTACTGGTGATTATGGTGGTGGTGGTGGTAGAGGTGTTGGTGTCCGTTGTGGGGGGGCGCTGGTGATGATGGTGGTGCTGGTGATGATGGCGGAGTGGTATTGGTGGTGGTAGTGGTGGTGGTCGTTGGTGGTAGTGGTAGTGGTGGCCGTTATAGTGGCACTGGTGAGGGTGTTGCTGTTGTTGTTGGTGTTGGAGGTGTTGCAGAATAGATGGTGTTGGTTGGTGTGGTGATGATGATGGCAAGGATGGTGGCTATGGTAACGATGGTGGTGGCGATAACGGTGGTGGTGATGGTAACGATGGTGGTGATGGTGAGGATGGAGGTACTGGTGAAGGTTATGGTGGATAATGTAACGATGGTGATGGTAACGTGAAGGTGACAGTGAGGATGATGGTACTGGTGATGGTTATGGCGGTGATGATGGCAAGGATGGTGGCTATGGTAACGATGGTGGTGGCGATAACGGTGGTGGTGATGGTAACGATGGTGGCGCTGGTGATGGTGGAGGTGGTGGTGGTGGTGGTGATGGTGTTGGTGGTGGTGGTGGTGGTGGTGGTGGGATAGGTTCGGTTAGGATAGTCTTAGAAGGAATGTGTGCAACGTTTGACGTGTTACCATTAGAACCTACAGAATTATGCAAGAGAATTGTTAAATGAAGTTGGCATGTATAGCATACTGGAACAGTGTACAAAGACGGATACAATAGCTATTTGGATAACAAGATTACAACGTCTTCTAATGTTAGTTTAGGAAAAGAGCCGGAGGAAGCAGAAAAAGAAGCCTGTATAATGTTAAATAACGTTGAAGAAATGTCTGCAAAGAGGTTTGTGGTTAAGTTAGGTTAGTCTTAGAAAGACTGTAAGCAATTCTCTAGACGAGAACATCATACATTTACAAAAGGATGGAAAGTGGTCATGAAAGCATAACAAATCGCTAAAAAGGGCTCCATATACCCCTTAAAAACATTAAACCATACTAACGACGTGAAAACATAGAAAATACCAACGAAGCTGCAAAAAAAAAAATCCTGAAAATCTCTAGAATACCGCAAAAATGGCTAAAATACTTACCAACTCCTAAAATAGCACTAACATACCATGAAATGTTCAGAAATCGTTAGGGTTCGCATGTCGGGGGGTGTAATATCTTCAAGGTAGCTAAAGTTGTTGGAGGAACGTCTCCAAAAGAAAGTGAAATATCTAAGCTTGAAACGGCATGTTGCGACGGTCAGAATAGGTTATAGAAGAATATAATGCTCGTGTAAAATGGGATGAGATAGGCTAGGTTAAGTCAGGTTAATAAATAGGAAGGTTTGCGCTCCCTTAGGTTAAGTAACGTTAGGTTAGGTTAGAATATGAGGCTTAGGTTATGTGAAATTATGAAAGACCATATAGTAAAAAGAGTAGGGATTAGATGAGCAATAGGGATGAAGAATAAATCATTAGATGAGGTGTTAGGTTAGGTTAGACGAGTAGAAGTATGGGGCTTAGGCTAGGTTAGATTAGGTTAGGATAGGTTAGACGAGTAGAAGTATGGGGCTTAGGTCAGATTAGGCTTAGGCTAGGTCAGATTAGGTTAGGATAGGTTAGACGAGTAGAAGTATGGGGCTTAGGTTATGTTAAATTATGAAAGTTCAAAGTAAAAAAGAGTGGGAGCTAGGTTAGGTTAGGATAGGTTAGACGAGTAGAAGTATGAGGCTTAGGCCAGGTTAGGTCTAAAAGATCTAACAGAGGGTGCAAAATTGCAGCAAAATGGGGTGAAACGTCTTAAAAATGTATGAAAATGACTGAATAACTCTGAAAATTGTCTGAAAAGTTGTTAAATATGTTGTAAAAGCAGCATGAATATACCAAAAGCGTCTAAAAGATCTAGCAGAGGGTGCAAAATTGCAACAAAATGGGGTGAAACGTCTTAAAAATGTATGAAAATGACTGAATAACTCTGAAAAATTGTCTGAAAAGTTGTTAAATATGTTGTAAAAGCGCCCTGAATATACTAAAAGCGTCTAAAAGATCTAACAGAGGGTGCAAAATTGTAGCAAAATGGGGCGAAACGTCTTAAAAATGTATGAAAATGACTGAATAACTCTGAAAATTGTCTGAAAAGTTGTTAAATATGTTGTAAAAGCGCCCTGAATATACTAAAAGCGTCTAAAAGATCTAACAGAGGATGCAAAATTGTAGCAAAATGGGGTGAAACGTCTTAAAAATGTATGAAAATTACTGAATAACTCTGAAAATTGTCTGAAAAGTTGTTAAATATGTTGTAAAAGCGCCCTGAATATACTAAAAGCGTCTAAAAGATCTAACAGAGGGTGCAAAATTGTAGCAAAATGGGGCGAAACGTCTTAAAAATGTATGAAAATGACTGAATAATTCTGAAAATTGTCTGAAAAGATGTTAAATATGTTGTAAAAGCATCAAGAATATGCTAAAAGTGCTTAAAAAGATCTATCAGAGGACTCAAAATAGTATCAAAATGTTTATGAAATTCCTAGAGGGAGATCAGGGTAGCGTATGACAGGATAGAATAGATAAGCAGAGGAGGGAATAGGATAAATGATAAGAGGATAGAATGAATGTCTAGAAACGTATCATGTTAGTAGAATAGAATAAATAATAATAAGAGGATCTATCTTAGGTTAGGCTAGTCCATGTTAGATTAGGATAGGTTAGCTTAGGTGAGCTTAGGTTAGACGAGTACAAGTATGGGGCTTAGGTTAGGTTAAATTATGAAAGACCAGAGTAAAAAGAGTGGGAGCTAGGTTAGGTTAGCTTAGGTAAGCTTAGGTTAGGCGAGTACAAGTATGGGGCTTAGGTTAGGTTAAATTATGAAAGACCAGAGTAAAAAGAGTGGGAGCTGGGTTAGGTCAGCTTAGGTTAGGTTAAATTATGAAAGGTCTAGTAAAAAGAGTAGGAGCTAGGTTAGGTTAAATTATGAAAGACCAGAGTAAAAAGAGTGGGAGCTAGGTTAGGTTAGCTTAGGTTAAACTATGAAAGGTCTAGTAAAAAGAGTAGCCGTTAGCTTAGGTTAAGTTAGGTTAGGTTAGCGTGGCGATGTGGGGCGAGGTGTCATTATGTTGGGGGTATCATATACAATCAAGTTAGAAAGCTCTTGCGTTAGGTGGTTCACATCGATATAGTGAACGCCATACTCAACTGCCATGAACGCTCATAAACATACATACACTGCTATAGACCTTAAGTTATCCCTACAGATTGCTTCAAACACCTACAAGGTCGTGCTTCCCCTACCACCTTACCTAGTAATCCTTAGATCACGCATGGCGGCCATCTTGCCGATAAAAAACTGTGCCAGAATTCCCTCAACTACCCTACTATTATGCAATACATATTCAGTTATTACACAATACACATTCAGTTTTTGCATAACGCATTTAGTTATTACTCAACATATTCAGTTATTACACAATATATCCAGTTATCATACAATACATATTCAGTTATTGTACAACACATACTCATTTCTTATACAACACATACTCACTTATTGTACATTTGACATTGACACAAATATAATTTAAGTGTTTCATGTGGTTTTTGACTTGTATTCATTGCTATGAGGAGAGAAAAACAGGATACAAATTTTGAGCTAATGATTATGATCATGTTTATGGCAATACTTTATTCAGTTCTTTGCCTTCTTTGTCTTATAAGCTTATTATGTATAGGCAGGTTGTTGAGTCGGTTCTTAAACTCTGATGTTACTAATGGTACTAATTTTCTTGATTGGGTTATTATTCATTGTTGTTTGGTTCAACATTTCTTCGAGCTTAGCATTGGCTATATTCATCCTAATTCATGGGCATTGTTTTTCTGGTTATGGTTTTCCTCGTTTCACTAATTGTCATTTCTTTGTCCCTTATTTCTATAAGAGAAAACTCCTATACTTACAATTATTCTGTAATTGTATTATTTTTCTTCTCAATTTACCCTCGACATCTTTGTGTCGAAATATTATATCTTTTTCATCATAATTGATTCATTTTTATTTTTGTCCCTGACATCCTTATGTCAAAAACATATCATCTTCCGTCGCTATGATTCATTTCTTTAATGACAATCAGTGTCCTCGTCTGTTTTTGTTGACAATGCTCTTTGTGGTCGATATAGCCAATGACTATGTTGATTTTCTTCCTTGTTGTAATCCTAATCTGAACATAATTTTCTATAAGTAACCCATTAAAAATTGTTATCTTCTTTCATCTCTACTACTCCTGCCTTACACATTCGTTGACAAAGATTATTTGGTCCTTTCCTTGTATGGCTTTAATTTGTTTTTATGGTATCTTCCTACCAACTTGCCATTTGTATTCTGTAGCTCATACGTGTGGTCACCCAGCTGTTTTGTTATGACCAGTGGTTCCATCTTTCTCTTCGTGTAGTCATCATGGTGTCGATGTCAATTGTAAGTTACTGAGATTTTGTTGTTTGTCATCCAGCCAGTTGGGACGAACTTAGTTGTTGTAATTTCCCTGAGTGTTGGTGGTTGTCGTTTCTGTATTCTGTGCAGCATCGGTCCTATTTGGCACATTTTCATTTACCTCCTGCTGTCTTATGTTGTCAGTGTACCATTGGTCTCTGCCCCTTTGGCGTGAACCTCTGTCGTATGACGGTCTGTGATTATTCAAGTGTTCCCTACTGAATCGTATGTGATTCACTTGATGGGTATGGTCTCCTGGTCTTCCACGATCATATGTATATGTTCTGTATCTCGATTCACCATTCGGTATTGTGTCGTGGTACCGCTGTCTTGTGTTCTCCATCCTCTCGCCATGATTATGTGGTTGTGGGAAATGGTGTGCCTCTCTCCCCCTTTCATGGGTACTCCTAGTATTTCTATGTTCTCCCTCACTCTGGTTGTTCGTAGTCGTATTCTGGTTTAGGATGGGTGAGTTTGGGTGACCGTTCCTATGTCTATGCTCATTAGGCCGACCATTTTGTGTTTCGAAGGCTGTCAGCAGTTCTATCATATCTGCAAAATTTTGATTCATACAGGGGTTTTTTAGTTGGTCAGAGTCCTGGAAAAAAAAAACTACAACTACCACTATTATTGTTATTGTTGTTATTATTGTTATTGTTAACTTATTATTACTGCTATTGTTATTATTATTGTTATTGCTGTTATTATTATTGTTGTTGTTCTTCTTCTTCTTCTTCTTCTCCTACTCCTTCTCCTCCTCCTCCTCCTCCTCCTCCTCCTTCTTCTTCTTCTTCTTCTTCTTCTTCTTCTTCTTCTTCTTATTATTATTATTATTATTATTATTATTATTATTATTATTATTATTATTATTATTATTATTATTATTATTATTATTATTATTATTATTGTTGTTATAATTGTTGTTATTGTTATTATTACTATTGCTAGTGTTGTTATTACTATTCCTATTGATGTTATTATTACTGTTACTTTTATTATTTATTATTATTGTTATTATTGTTAGTATTATTGTTGTTGCTATTGACAGCGCATTTCAAATTACAAGTTGTTTACCTGTACATCGCAATTTGTGAGCTTTCCATATAGGGTGATACAAATTAAAATGTAAGTTGTACTCATACTATGTTTTATGTATCTATTTTTGATCTATCTACTAAGATAACGCCAATAGAAAACATGCATATTTCAACTAAATAAAGCTAAACATGGGAATTAAGAATGAATAAAATGTATAAAAAAAAATACATGCATATAATCTCACAAATCTAGCGCGGACGTACTATGTCCCGTGCAACTGACGGTGTTCTACCAGGGCGCGCGCCTATTGGAGGATTAAACAATAAAAATGGCCCTCTCTTACTGCGCACCATACCATTAGTGATACATGAAATGAAATGGAAAAGAAAATTGGGAAGAAAAACGTTCCAGGCGCAAGTTTAGGGTAGTTCCCCGCAATTTGTTTGGTATGACTGAAGAAAATCCGGAGGCAACCTTAATTAGATAGGGTGGTTCTCGCGGAATTTGAACCGCTGAGCTCCGATTCACGCTCACGTGTCCTAATGACCCCGGCTAACCGTGTCGCTAGAAATGGTTACGTGCAACAAAGAAAGTAAAATTTGTTGCTATTAAGTGGCTACACATTGGCAACAAGGCATACACAAACAACTGAGCATGTCTTGTGTAACATGATCTCCCCAGGTTACTCTCATAGTCATAACTTTGTTCTTCATCGCTGATTTCAAAGAACCTCCATAACCGTGTATTTATTAGTATGAGTACGAGCTCAGCCTTTCGCCTCTTTTGGTTGTTCATTATCAGTGGAGACAGCAAAGTGAAGATAAACTGAACAAAAGGCTCTGCCACAGAACATGACTACAACTCCGATAAAAAAGAATTGCGCATTAACAGTTTTGGAGTTCTAATACTCATACAATTGACTCTGCCTTGGCAACTTAGGCTAATATAGGAATCAGAGACCCCTCCCCCCCCCCCAAAAAAAAAAAAAAAAAAAAAAATTGCTTGGTTGCTATTTATAGCCAAAATTAGAAAGAATGTTAGCACAGTCAACTGAAGGTCTGTGGTTCGAAAACCAACCATGGCATTGGATTGTTTATTGATTCGACTTACCACCTAAACCTTATGCGGTTTCTTTCCCATTGATTTATTCAATGAATGTGTAATGTTTGGTGAATGTTTTTAAAACGGTTCAATAAAATAATATGAACGACTTTCACACGAATACACTTAAAATAGAATCTCAGATGGGGCACTGTTTATTATATGTGGTTGAACTCAATTTGCAGACATACTGGTGTGAATGCAGACTTAATAGCTTGTTCATTGAAGTCAATTTGTGTCATCCACCATTTTGTATAGGTTTCTGTATTTACTATAAATCTCCACACTCTAAGATCTGCTTGATCCATTCTCCTAGACCTTAAACACTTGAAGTATAATTTTGCGGAAATAAACTTTTTCCGCATACTAAGGTAAAGTTTATTGCACTTACTGAGCTCATCAAGTATCGGTTGACATCGGCAAAACCACAGTAATTGATCACAGGTGGGAATACTTGGATGCTCTGAAGAAAAACGGAGATCTGAAAGTGTTGTATTTGTATATTAGTAATTTAATTTTATGTAACAGCTACTACATAGATATTTGTAAATTAGGTGGGTGTCTTTCTTTTTAACTTTCTCTACTGGTAAGTAGGGGAAGAATTGTGTTCCACCCAAAATTTCGATGTCGAGATCTCACCGGAAATATATATTTTGAGACCCCCTGAATCCAAAAAAGGGATTTTTAGAAAAAAGGTCCGTGTGTGTGTCTGTGTGTCTGTATGTGTGTCAGTCTGTGGACAGCATAACTCAAAAACAAAAAGTCGGTTAAAAACCAAAGTTGGTATTTAAGTTTAATGTGTTTCAAGGATGCGACACGAAGATTTTGAAGAAAATAGCCCCACCCTAAACTACCCTTTACATGGAAAATTTTTCGAAAATTTTGATTTTCTTGAAAATAGCTCTAACGATTTTGATTAAAATATCATGTTTGAGATAGTTTTATGAAAAATGAAATGTATATCTTAAATTTTCTGGCTATAGCCCCCGTAGGCGTATTTACTCTGGACGACGGACGACTTTTGCATAACTGGTAAACCGTTAGAGATAGACCAAATCATACTATACAAAAAATGTTGATCTTGTTAAAATACACAATTTATGTTTGAATAAATTTTCTTGTAAAGTAAACCATTTCGGAGATATTCCTTGTTATGTGTGTGAAGTAGTGAGAAGAGGAGCTTTCACCACCAATTAGCATAAATATCCCATTAATCAAATCCTGTCACGCCCCCCCCTCCCCCCCCTCCCCCTCCCCCCTCACCCCTCCACCCCCACATGTGGGGAATTTCCAAAAAGGTATGAGCTTTCTGCCCCACTTAACATAATTTCCCCATTAATAATCCGCCCCCTCCCCACCTCCCCCTCCCCCCCCCCCCCTTAAGTGACATGGGTATTTCTTTGGACACGTGGGAATTCCGAAAAAAAGAGGGTGGATGGTCTGTCGCGATCAGGATGACAAAGGAAGTGTAATTTATGACCCCCCGTCCCCCCTGAACCTCCTATTCTAGTGTCTGCATGTGTTTTCGAATGTGACAGTTGGAAATGTTCCCCTCTGACAGTTTTGAAAAGAACAAGATTCAACTTGGAACGGCGAGCATAGAGGATGACAAAGGAAGGGTAATTAATGACCCCCGTCCCCCCTGACCCTCCTATTCTAGTGTCTGCATGTGTTTTCGAAAGAAGAACGTGAGGGTAAGAAACCCTACAATGAATGGCCCTTTTCAGATCTTGATATATTTATGTGACAGTTGGAAATGTTCCCCTCAGACAGTTTTGAAAATAACACGCTTCATCTTGCAAGGGGGGCGAGCATAGACATCCGCATTTTTCCTGTCTGAACAGTCCTAGTGTTTTTCTCTTAACATAACAGCCAAAGATCGCCCACCTGCAGGAAGAAACCTTTTCAATAGCGAAAGAATACTTCTGCATTGACGCGAGGACCACCCATGTGGTCCCCCACTGCGAGGGTTCCCTGCCTTCCCTCACAATGACCGTATTGTGCGGAAATGGGGTGCGGTGGTCTTGGGCACACTTGAATGACATTCCCTACTCAGTCTTTTACAAACATTTCTTACCAGCTCTTATGCCTATATCTTCATCGTGCTAGTTGAAATAAGCATTTGTACAAATTATCCTATTACTTATTTCGGTGAGATTCGGGCTACTTCTTGAGGCTTTTACATTCACAAGGCTTTATCGGTCCACTTTTCCTGTGTCATGTTTTCTAGTTTTTTGTTCTTTATTTATCTATTTTGTTTATTTTGGATTCCTTATGGACTTCAATGATGTCCCGCACAATCAACGCAAGCACTATCTCACGATCTTTTACGCTCATAGAGTACTCTCTACACACGTTTCTTACTGTGACATGATTGTTTGCATTCTGTTAATCCTCATGAAAATACTGGCTTATACTTCCATTTAATTTCAGTATTATTCTATAAATAACGTTATTTTATACTTGCAACATTCATTTTGTGTATAGTATCATGTTCGACGATCAGAGAGGCTGTTTCTCGTTTCTTTCAAGCAAAGTTAAGCTTTGACAACATGTTACTTAAGCTGAAAATATTGTCTCGTCTGTTACCCTCACGCAACTTTCTCTACTCTTGCCCTAACAATTAATACAAAATGTTATTTGCACTAACATCTTCGTGTTAGCTGAGATAAACGTTTTCACAAATTATCTCACTGCTTATTTCCTTTTATGTGCAAGGGGGGGGGGGTATTAGAGTAAGGAAGGCTTTGTGTACTGATCAAAAGCTACACGCAATTCTACTGAAAAAACATTCCCAAGGGAATTTTTTGGTCCATCCACATCTCTTGACTTCGCATTTGTTTATGTTCCCAAAACTCAACTAATATCATGGAAATATCTCCAAAAATCCTACAGTCACACACACACACACACACACACACACACACACACACCTACACACATGAATGCACAACCACACACACATACACACACACACACACACACACACACACACACACAAACAGGCATACATACACGCAAACACACGCACAAAACCGCATAAGCTTCATTTATAATTTCCTTAAATTAAGGACTTTATGTTAGCCAATGCATCACTTTTCACAAGGATACTCTACTCAGTTTTCTTTGTGAAATATCCGGGGTGTTTAAGAGGACACTTATTTATACATTTATTTTCTTGTTTATAGTATCTTACGAGATTACTATGTTTGTTTAATCCTAGCAAGTAATATTTTTTAAATCGCACCAAAGAATAACGATACCACAATGCAGGAACAGTAAGCACCCGACGAACGTAGCTGAATCATTGAACCATCAGCAATACAGGTTATTATTGTTGTTACATCATAAAATAGAAGCAAAATTGCATAAGGGCGCATTTTCAAAGTAATGGACATATTTCAGACACTAAGTAATATCTCGCCTTATTATTAGTTTCTTTATTGACAAATTCGAGAGTTCTGGTCAAAGCAATTACTGGAATAACCTTCAATCTTACAGAAAATTCTTTTGACTTCATTTCTACATAAACACAAATATTAAAAATCTGATGTGTTACACTCACGTGGCTTTCTCCCCTCTTGTACTTCCCATTCTTACAAAATCTTATTCCTATATCTTCTTCGTGTTAGTTGAGATAAACATTTGTACAAATTATCTTATTGCTTATTTCCTTGTAGGTGCAAGGAGAATGTTAGAATACTGTAGGCTTTCTGCCATAGTCTAATGTTTTAAAGCTTTGAGATTCTGTTGTCTTTGCACACTTAAGATATAAAAAAATGAACAACGATGATCCATTTCACGAAAGTTCTAAGTTTTTCCGAAACTCACACACATAACAAGGAATATCTCCGAAATGATTCACACGACAAGAAAATTTATTCAGTCAAAAAATTGTGTATTTTAGCAAGATCTATATTCTCTATAGTATGATTTGGTCCATCTCTAACGGTTTACCAGTTATGCAAAAGTCGCCCAGAATAAATACGACTACAGGGGCTACACCCTGAAAATTCAAGATATACATTTCATTTATCAAAAAAAATATCTCAAACATATGACATTTTAATCAAATCGTTAGAGCAATTTCCAAGAAAGTCAAATTTTCGAAACATGTTCCATGTCAAGGGTAGTTAAGGGGGATATTTTCTTTTCAAATTCTTCGTGGCGCATCCTTGAAAGACATTAAACTTAAAAACTGACTTTGGTTTAACCGACTTTTCGTTTTGAGTTATGCTGACCACAGACTGACACACACACACACACACACACACACACACACACACACACATGCCTACACATACACACACACACACACACACACACAAATTTTCAGCAAACACACCTACACTCACACACACACACATTTAGACATACACACACATACATACACTCACACACGCGCACACACCCACACTTACACACATACACTCATACACATGCACCCAATCACACACAGGCCTACACATACACACACTCACACACGCGCACACCCCACACTTACACACATACACTCATACACATGCACCCAAGCACACACATACACACATACACGCACCTTTTTTGTAAACCTGCTTTTTTTTTGGATTCAGGGGGCCTCGAACATATATTTCCGGTGAAATCTTGACTTCGAATTTTTGGGTGGAGTACGATACTTTCCCTACTGACCAGTAGAGAAAGTAAAAATAGAGGTTGCGACATCTGAGCATAAAGAAATACACAACGCTAATTTCATTTCAATATATGAAACTCCTTATATTATTCTTTGTTATCAAATGATTAAATATTGAAGAGACAGAATAATGAAATTTCATTCATCTTACCCTTGCTATTGAATAAAGTTAGTGAATGAGACCTGATGCCCTGAAAGTATTTATTTTTTCTCAAGTAGTAATAGTTAAGGGGTTAATAAAATCTCAACAGGAACTTTTTGTCACTAGATGTAAGTTTATTTAATAAGTTTGCCAGTTTATAGCAGGTTTGTATAAAACAATTGTACTATTAAATCTTACAATCCAGAGGCTTTTAAGGGGAGAATATGTTTGGAAACAACTCAAAGAATGAGTGAAAACTGCGTACCAATATTCATTACAAATACAAACCAAAACGTATAAGTGGGGCTTGTAGACAGAATACAAAACGAGCTCTATGGTGTTAAAGGAAATTAAAGGCGCAAAACTCCTTATGTGACTTAATCCCTGGGAATGACTGATGGTAGCATGGAGATGGGAACAATAACAATGATAATGAATAGGAATCCCGCCAGCCTATATTTTAAACATTTTGTTCGGTGTTATTCATCTTTATTTTTTTATTGAAGCATAACATTTCATGTCATTTCTTACTGAACCTTCAGCATTCAGTTCATTGAATAAGAAAAGAGAATAAAGACATCATTCAGATGTTCATACATTCATTTTAAATTACATTAAAGGCTGGCTTTGTCACTTTCATTATAAAACAAGCTATTATGTATATCATTTCACAGTATCCAAATATTGGAAAGAAAGCTAACTTCTTAGTTTAGCCAATAGAAACAAAGTTCGGCGGGGTGGGGGGGTAGCTGTTTTACTGCGCAGCTGCACAGGTGTGGTGGGGGAAAGCATTCTAACCTATAAAAGGGTACACCGGCCGCAGGAGTGATTGCAGTTCTAGAGGGCGAAACATCAGTTGGCATTTACACATCACTGCAACAATAACATACATTCCATAATGGCAGGTAAGCCCATTTTATTATACTTTAAAGAAACATTTTGGTGTCTTTCTACGAGTGAAAGTCATTAAATAGGAACAAAATACGCAGAAAAAAGTTTTTATATGTTAAATGGCATGTATTTCCTTACAATGGACTTGAAATTATCAGCTCATCATTCATTGCCTTTACACATTGAAAGATTAAGTCAAAGTGGAAATCCGAACTAACGATGAAATTGCCAAATGTAGGAAAACACGATAACTTTTTTTTCCCACTATTCATTAAATGTTTTCTTTTGTTGTTATTTTTATTATTATTCTTTTATTCTTTTGTAGGAAACATCGACAGGGCAAATGAATCTAACACGAGCATCAATGGCTCGCCCCCTGGACGTTGCACAACACGACTTGACAAAGTTACAACGCCAGTTAGGCCCAATAAATGCAGTTGTGATAGTTGTAAAAATATTTCATCACTGAAAAGTCTACTGGGGGAAATTCAAGGTAAGAATTATTAAATATTGAAATGCTAGTTTATATTGTTCCTTATTTGTCTCATTGTAGGAATTCCATCGTAAGCAATTTTTGTGTACATTCTGTCTTCCAGCGTTAGCATTACAGCTCCAAACCATATGTTCAATCGAAATATCATATATGATATTTTGTTTTTTCATCATTCATCTGACTTATAATATCCCTTTTAATACTCTCTTCTTCATATCAAAGTGACTTATCTCAAATAATCTGTCTCTAAGCCAAAAACATTTTCTTTTATACCTGAATTAAATATAGTCTTTTATTCAATCTTTAATAAATGTTCACTTGCTGAATATGAATATCCACTTCAAATATTATAACACCATTAATTAATTTTATTGTTTCATCTTACTTCAGGCCCATATGAACCAATGGACCTTTCATTGAATCGCCAGCCTAAGGAGCAGCACACCATGAGACCTTCACAAACAGCTTTACACAGAGAATCAGCGCAAAAGAGGGAATTATACCATAAATCACTTTGCGATTGCAAGATCGCTAATCAAGCTGGGAAGAGCACATCTTCTTCAATATCGCAGAGTAATAAGCAGCCGCATGAAAACACCCATCAGATTACAGATGAACAATTATATCAACAACGCAAGTACAGCTGGGAACCTTCAAATAAAAGATGTCATACTCATACAAGGGAGCAATTCAACAGCCCGCAGCAAAGAACTCAACAAAACTTAAAGGAATTGAGCGAAAACAAGACAAGGATATGTATTCATACCTGTGAAACTATGAAATGTGATACTTTGAAAATTGCCATAGAACTTATTTTATAATTCAATAAGATTTCTTAGAACAGATAACCAGCTCTTATAGAGATACGTTATTGACTTTGGCAGGGACTCTAGGTCATATCTAACGACAGTAACAATCATTCATCATGTAATTCATGCTTAGCCTGCAGAGTCGCAGTTATCAGAAGTATCAGGTATTCTATTTTATTCCAAGGGCGGAAAAACAGCATGATAGACACAGAGAGAGAGAGAGAGAGAGAGAGAGAGAGACTGACTGTTATGTGCAGGTGTTTTACCCATATTTATGAATTCTGTATAATATCCACAGGCATTTAGCCTGAAGCAGTATCTACTTATATTGTGAAATCATCAATTATGTTGAAATGTAAAAACGATTTTGATTCATTTAATAAAATTTATGAAGAGAAATATCAGCGTTATCATTTAACCTGTCGTAACCTATCCTAGCCTAAGCAAGCCTACCCTATCCAAATTTAGCCTATCTTAACTAGGAATGCATGCAGGAATAACATAATGTATGATATAAATTAACAAAAGAACATAATTACAATCAGATAATTTTATTTAACTTATAAAGATGAATACACTACCATTACCATTCAGAAAGCAAGCATATACTATTGAAAGACAATACATATATTTTCATTTCATTTCTTAATCATTCAATGATGCCAGTCGATTTCAGTTCATTGATAATTCCTTGAATTTCCTTATAGTGATTCTGTCCGGTCGATTCTTGTGACATGATTAATAATCTTAAACGTTTTACTAATTCATTTGGATCGAACCAAGGATATTCCAGACGAAAAGCAGCATTTGATGAAGGAGCATCTTGCATGTTATTGGATACTTGGAGATTATTACTTTCTTCCAATGATGTCATGTTTCCAGATGTTTTTACAAGGACGCTTAGCGTTGATTTTCCATCTTCATTATTAGATGATTCATCAATTCCAGATTTTTCACTCTCTTGCAACGGAAATGCCCCTGATTCAGAATTAGCTATATTGTTCACAGGACCATTAGAAACCTCTTTCTTGCATATTTTATTATGGCGTTGAAGCCTACTCGTTGTCCTATTCTTTAAAGTCTGCCCACACTCACAGCATTTGAGGAAACGATCCTTTCCAAGACTAATATATGAAAAATTAAGTCTTGCGTATTTTGAGCAATACAACCTTTTACTGTGATCACTCATTGTGAAAATGCAACTGAAGCTGACAATAACCGTTTAAGCAAAAGTTAGAGATGCTCGATATTTTATACATTGATTGTTCATATGTCAAATATAAACTCGCAACAATGCAAAACAATTTAGTGTAGGCAGACACCCTAAGTAACCACAGGTGAGCAGATGAGGTGACCATGGGTGACCATGGGTGACCAGATGAGATGACCATGGGTGACCAAGGGTGACCAAGGGTGACCAAGGGTGACCATGGGTGACCAAGGGTGACCAAGGGTGACCATGGGTGACCAGATGAGGTGACCATGGGTGACCAAGGGTGACCAGATTAGGTGACCAGGGTGACCAGGGTGACCATGGGTGACCAAGGGTGACCATGGGGTGACCAAGGGTGACCATGGGTGACCATGGGTGACCAAGGGTGACCAAGGGTGACCATGGGGTGACCAAGGGTGACCATGGGTGACCAGGGGTGACCAGGGGTGACCAAGGGTGACCATGGGTGACCAGATGAGGTGACCATGGGTGACCAGATGAGGTGACCAAGGGTGACCAGATGAGGTGACCATGGGTGACCAGCTGAGGTGACCATGGGTGACCAGATTAGGTGACCAAATAGGTGGCCCGTGACCCAAGCATGTACGTGAGCAAAATAAGTGCAAGCTAATGTGAGACTATCAAACATTCAAGATATATAACCTAAACCTAACCTAAGCTAACATAATGTTACCTGAACCTGTTTGCTTGAATCTACACACTGTAACTATTTTTAATTGAGGATTTCATTCTGATTGCACCAACAAATATAACATTACCTATGCTGAATTCTTCTATTTCAAACTTTTATTCTCGTATGTGTCATCAAGAATATTAAGCCAGGTTTGGTGTTCAGAGTATTGAATATTTGTATATGAGAGGAAAAGATCACATTGACTTCATCAGAGTATCATCAATACAATAGCATTCTCTTAATAGTTTGCTTGAATTTAGATTAGAGTTAGGTGAGGGTAGGATATATGTTTATCTGATTGGTGTGAAATACCTGTATGGGTGATGTGTGGAAGAATAGTGGAATAACATTACTTTCCAGAAAAGATTTGTTAACTGTGTCTATAGAATCGACCTGAGACATTGTTCTCTGAATGTTGAATCGTGTCTTAAGTGACATGAAACACATTAAGAGTAGATTAGGCTATGTTATACGGAAATTGAATATTTGTATGGGATGGGATGACTTAGTGCATGTGCTACGAGAATAAAAGTTTGAAATAGAAGAATTCAGCATAGGTAATGTTATATTTGTTGGTGCAATCAGAATGAAATCCTCAATTAAAAATAGTTACAGTGTGTAGATTCAAGCAAACAGGTTCAGGTAACATTATGTTAGCTTAGGTTAGGTTTAGGTTATATATCTTGAATGTTTGATAGTCTCACATTAGCTTGCACTTATTTTGCTCACGTACATGCTTGGGTCACGGGCCACCTATTTGGTCACCTAATCTGGTCACCCATGGTCACCTCAGCTGGTCACCCATGGTCACCTCATCTGGTCACCCTTGGTCACCTCATCTGGTCACCCATGGTCACCTCATCTGGTCACCCATGGTCACCCTTGGTCACCCCTGGTCACCCCTGGTCACCCATGGTCACCCTTGGTCACCCCATGGTCACCCTTGGTCACCCTTGGTCACCCATGGTCACCCTTGGTCACCCCATGGTCACCCTTGGTCACCCATGGTCATCCTGGTCACCCTGGTCACCTAATCTGGTCACCCTTGGTCACCCATGGTCACCTCATCTGGTCACCCATGGTCACCCTTGGTCACCCTTGGTCACCCATGGTCACCCTTGGTCACCCTTGGTCACCCTTGGTCACCCTTGGTCACCCATGGTCATCTCATCTGGTCACCCATGGTCACCCATGGTCACCTCATCTGCTCACCTGTGGTTACTTAGGGTGTCTGCCTACACTAAATTGTTTTGCATTGTTGCGAGTTTATATTTGACATATGAACAATCAATGTATAAAATATCGAGCATCTCTAACTTTTGCTTAAACGGTTATTGTCAGCTTCAGTTGCATTTTCACAATGAGTGATCACAGTAAAAGGTTGTATTGCTCAAAATACGCAAGACTTAATTTTTCATATATTAGTCTTGGAAAGGATCGTTTCCTCAAATGCTGTGAGTGTGGGCAGACTTTAAAGAATAGGACAACGAATAGGCTTCAACGCCATAATAAAATATGCAAGAAAGAGGTTTCTAATGGTCCTGTGAACAATATAGCTAATTCTGAATCAGGGGCATTTCCGTTGCAAGAGAGTGAAAAATCTGGAATTGATGAATCATCTAATAATGAAGATGGAAAATCAACGCTAAGCGTCCTTGTAAAAACATCTGGAAACATGACATCATTGGAAGAAAGTAATAATCTCCAAGTATCCAATAACATGCAAGATGCTCCTTCATCAAATGCTGCTTTTCGTCTGGAATATCCTTGGTTCGATCCAAATGAATTAGTAAAACGTTTAAGATTATTAATCATGTCACAAGAATCGACCGGACAGAATCACTATAAGGAAATTCAAGGAATTATCAATGAACTGAAATCGACTGGCATCATTGAATGATTAAGAAATGAAATGAAAATATATGTATTGTCTTTCAATAGTATATGCTTGCTTTCTGAATGGTAATGGTAGTGTATTCATCTTTATAAGTTAAATAAAATTATCTGATTGTAATTATGTTCTTTTGTTAATTTATATCATACATTATGTTATTCCTGCATGCATTCCTAGTTAAGATAGGCTAAATTTGGATAGGGTAGGCTTGCTTAGGCTAGGATAGGTTACGACAGGTTAAATGATAACGCTGATATTTCTCTTCATAAATTTTATTAAATGAATCAAAATCGTTTTTACATTTCAACATAATTGATGATTTCACAATATAAGTAGATACTGCTTCAGGCTAAATGCCTGTGGATATTATACAGAATTCATAAATATGGGTAAAACACCTGCACATAACAGTCAGTCTCTCTCTCTCTCTCTCTCTCTCTCTCTCTGTGTCTATCATGCTGTTTTTCCGCCCTTGGAATAAAATAGAATACCTGATACTTCTGATAACTGCGACTCTGCAGGCTAAGCATGAATTACATGATGAATGATTGTTACTGTCGTTAGATATGACCTAGAGTCCCTGCCAAAGTCAATAACGTATCTCTATAAGAGCTGGTTATCTGTTCTAAGAAATCTTATTGAATTATAAAATAAGTTCTATGGCAATTTTCAAAGTATCACATTTCATAGTTTCACAGGTATGAATACATATCCTTGTCTTGTTTTCGCTCAATTCCTTTAAGTTTTGTTGAGTTCTTTGCTGCGGGCTGTTGAATTGCTCCCTTGTATGAGTATGACATCTTTTATTTGAAGGTTCCCAGCTGTACTTGCGTTGTTGATATAATTGTTCATCTGTAATCTGATGGGTGTTTTCATGCGGCTGCTTATTACTCTGCGATATTGAAGAAGATGTGCTCTTCCCAGCTTGATTAGCGATCTTGCAATCGCAAAGTGATTTATGGTATAATTCCCTCTTTTGCGCTGATTCTCTGTGTAAAGCTGTTTGTGAAGGTCTCATGGTGTGCTGCTCCTTAGGCTGGCGATTCAATGAAAGGTCCATTGGTTCATATGGGCCTGAAGTAAGATGAAACAATAAAATTAATTAATGGTGTTATAATATTTGAAGTGGATATTCATATTCAGCAAGTGAACATTTATTAAAGATTGAATAAAAGACTATATTTAATTCAGGTATAAAAGAAAATGTTTTTGGCTTAGAGACAGATTATTTGAGATAAGTCACTTTGATATGAAGAAGAGAGTATTAAAAGGGATATTATAAGTCAGATGAATGATGAAAAAACAAAATATCATATATGATATTTCGATTGAACATATGGTTTGGAGCTGTAATGCTAACGCTGGAAGACAGAATGTACACAAAAATTGCTTACGATGGAATTCCTACAATGAGACAAATAAGGAACAATATAAACTAGCATTTCAATATTTAATAATTCTTACCTTGAATTTCCCCCAGTAGACTTTTCAGTGATGAAATATTTTTACAACTATCACAACTGCATTTATTGGGCCTAACTGGCGTTGTAACTTTGTCAAGTCGTGTTGTGCAACGTCCAGGGGGCGAGCCATTGATGCTCGTGTTAGATTCATTTGCCCTGTCGATGTTTCCTACAAAAGAATAAAAGAATAATAATAAAAATAACAACAAAAGAAAACATTTAATGAATAGTGGGAAAAAAAAGTTATCGTGTTTTCCTACATTTGGCAATTTCATCGTTAGTTCGGATTTCCACTTTGACTTAATCTTTCAATGTGTAAAGGCAATGAATGATGAGCTGATAATTTCAAGTCCATTGTAAGGAAATACATGCCATTTAACATATAAAAACTTTTTTCTGCGTATTTTGTTCCTATTTAATGACTTTCACTCGTAGAAAGACACCAAAATGTTTCTTTAAAGTATAATAAAATGGGCTTACCTGCCATTATGGAATGTATGTTATTGTTGCAGTGATGTGTAAATGCCAACTGATGTTTCGCCCTCTAGAACTGCAATCACTCCTGCGGCCGGTGTACCCTTTTATAGGTTAGAATGCTTTCCCCCACCACACCTGTGCAGCTGCGCAGTAAAACAGCTACCCCCCCCCCCCCCCCGCCGAACTTTGTTTCTATTGGCTAAACTAAGAAGTTAGCTTTCTTTCCAATATTTGGATACTGTGAAATGATATACATAATAGCTTGTTTTATAATGAAAGTGACAAAGCCAGCCTTTAATGTAATTTAAAATGAATGTATGAACATCTGAATGATGTCTTTATTCTCTTTTCTTATTCAATGAACTGAATGCTGAAGGTTCAGTAAGAAATGACAAGAAATGTTATGCTTCAATAAAAAAATAAAGATGAATAACACCGAACAAAATGTTTAAAATATAGGCTGGCGGGATTCCTATTCATTATCATTGTTATTGTTCCCATCTCCATGCTACCATCAGTCATTCCCAGGGATTAAGTCACATAAGGAGTTTTGCGCCTTTAATTTCCTTTAACACCATAGAGCTCGTTTTGTATTCTGTCTACAAGCCCCACTTATACGTTTTGGTTTGTATTTGTAATGAATATTGGTACGCAGTTTTCACTCATTCTTTGAGTTGTTTCCAAACATATTCTCCCCTTAAAGGCCTCTGGATTGTAAGATTTAATAGTACAATTGTTTTATACAAACCTGCTATAAACTGGCAAACTTATTAAATAAACTTACATCTAGTGACAAAAAGTTCCTGTTGAGATTTTATTAACCCCTTAACTATTACTACTTGAGAAAAAATAAATACTTTCAGGGCATCAGGTCTCATTCACTAACTTTATTCAATAGCAAGGGTAAGATGAATGAAATTTCATTATTCTGTCTCTTCAATATTTAATCATTTGATAACAAAGAATAATATAAGGAGTTTCATATATTGAAATGAAATTAGCGTTGTGTATTTCTTTATGCTCAGATGTCGCAACCTCTATTTTTACTTTCTCTACTGGTCAGTAGGGAAAGTATCGTACTCCACCCAAAAATTCGAAGTCAAGATTTCACCGGAAATATATGTTCGAGGCCCCCTGAATCCAAAAAAAAAGCAGGTTTACAAAAAAGGTGCGTGTATGTGTGTATGTGTGTGCTTGGGTGCATGTGTATGAGTGTATGTGTGTAAGTGTGGGGTGTGCGCGTGTGTGAGTGTGTGTATGTGTAGGCCTGTGTGTGATTGGGTGCATGTGTATGAGTGTATGTGTGTAAGTGTGGGTGTGTGCGCGTGTGTGAGTGTATGTATGTGTGTGTATGTCTAAATGTGTGTGTGTGTGAGTGTAGGTGTGTTTGCTGAAAATTTGTGTGTGTGTGTGTGTGTGTGTGTATGTGTAGGCATGTGTGTGTGTGTGTGTGTGTGTGTGTGTGTGTGTGTATGTGTAGGCATGTGTGTGTGTGTGTGTGTGTGTGTGTGTGTGTGTGTGTCAGTCTGTGGTCAGCATAACTCAAAACGAAAAGTCGGTTAAACCAAAGTCAGTTTTTAAGTTTAATGTCTTTCAAGGATGCGCCACGAAGAATTTGAAAAGAAAATATCCCCCTTAACTACCCTTGACATGGAACATGTTTCGAAAATTTGACTTTCTTGGAAATTGCTCTAACGATTTGATTAAAATGTCATATGTTTGAGATATTTTTTTTGATAAATGAAATGTATATCTTGAATTTTCAGGGTGTAGCCCCTGTAGTCGTATTTATTCTGGGCGACTTTTGCATAACTGGTAAACCGTTAGAGATGGACCAAATCATACTATAGAGAATATAGATCTTGCTAAAATACACAATTTTTTGACTGAATAAATTTTCTTGTCGTGTGAATCATTTCGGAGATATTCCTTGTTATGTGTGTGAGTTTCGGAAAAACTTAGAACTTTCGTGAAATGGATCATCGTTGTTCATTTTTTTATATCTTAAGTGTGCAAAGACAACAGAATCTCAAAGCTTTAAAACATTAGACTATGGCAGAAAGCCTACAGTATTCTAACATTCTCCTTGCACCTACAAGGAAATAAGCAATAAGATAATTTGTACAAATGTTTATCTCAACTAACACGAAGAAGATATAGGAATAAGATTTTGTAAGAATGGGAAGTACAAGAGGGGAGAAAGCCACGTGAGTGTAACACATCAGATTTTTAATATTTGTGTTTATGTAGAAATGAAGTCAAAAGAATTTTCTGTAAGATTGAAGGTTATTCCAGTAATTGCTTTGACCAGAACTCTCGAATTTGTCAATAAAGAAACTAATAATAAGGCGAGATATTACTTAGTGTCTGAAATATGTTCATTACTTTGAAAATGCGCCCTTATGCAATTTTGCTTCTATTTTATGATGTAACAACAATAATAACCTGTATTGCTGATGGTTCAATGATTCAGCTACGTTCGTCGGGTGCTTACTGTTCCTGCATTGTGGTATCGTTATTCTTTGGTGCGATTTAAAAAATATTACTTGCTAGGATTAAACAAGCATAGTAATCTCGTAAGATACTATAAACAAGAAAATAAATGTATAAATAAGTGTCCTCTTAAACACCCCGGATATTTCACAAAGAAAACTGAGTAGAGTATCCTTGTGAAAAGTGATGCATTGGCTAACATAAAGTCCTTAATTTAAGGAAATTATAAATGAAGCTTATGCGGTTTTGTGCGTGTGTTTGCGTGTATGTATGCCTGTTTGTGTGTGTGTGTGTGTGTGTGTGTGTATGTGTGTGTGGTTGTGCATTCATGTGTGTGTGTGTGTGTGTGTGTGTGTGTGTGTGACTGTAGGATTTTTGGAGATATTTCCATGATATTAGTTGAGTTTTGGGAACATAAACAAATGCGAAGTCAAGAGATGTGGATGGACCAAAAAATTCCCTTGGGAATGTTTTTTCAGTAGAATTGCGTGTAGCTTTTGATCAGTACACAAAGCCTTCCTTACTCTAATACCCCCCCCCCCCTTGCACATAAAAGGAAATAAGCAGTGAGATAATTTGTGAAAACGTTTATCTCAGCTAACACGAAGATGTTAGTGCAAATAACATTTTGTATTAATTGTTAGGGCAAGAGTAGAGAAAGTTGCGTGAGGGTAACAGACGAGACAATATTTTCAGCTTAAGTAACATGTTGTCAAAGCTTAACTTTGCTTGAAAGAAACGAGAAACAGCCTCTCTGATCGTCGAACATGATACTATACACAAAATGAATGTTGCAAGTATAAAATAACGTTATTTATAGAATAATACTGAAATTAAATGGAAGTATAAGCCAGTATTTTCATGAGGATTAACAGAATGCAAACAATCATGTCACAGTAAGAAACGTGTGTAGAGAGAACTCTATGAGCGTAAAAGATCGTGAGATAGTGCTTGCGTTGATTGTGCGGGACATCATTGAAGTCCATAAGGAATCCAAAATAAACAAAATAGATAAATAAAGAACAAAAAACTAGAAAACATGACACAGGAAAAGTGGACCGATAAAGCCTTGTGAATGTAAAAGCCTCAAGAAGTAGCCCGAATCTCACCGAAATAAGTAATAGGATAATTTGTACAAATGCTTATTTCAACTAGCACGATGAAGATATAGGCATAAGAGCTGGTAAGAAATGTTTGTAAAAGACTGAGTAGGGAATGTCATTCAAGTGTGCCCAAGACCACCGCACCCCATTTCCGCACAATACGGTCATTGTGAGGGAAGGCAGGGAACCCTCGCAGTGGGGGACCACATGGGTGGTCCTCGCGTCAATGCAGAAGTATTCTTTCGCTATTGAAAAGGTTTCTTCCTGCAGGTGGGCGATCTTTGGCTGTTATGTTAAGAGAAAAACACTAGGCCTGTTCAGACAGGAAAAATGCGGATGTCTATGCTCGCCCCCCTTGCAAGATGAAGCGTGTTATTTTCAAAACTGTCTGAGGGGAACATTTCCAACTGTCACATAAATATATCAAGATCTGAAAGGGGCCATTCATTGTAGGGTTTCTTACCCTCACGTTCTTCTTTCGAAAACACATGCAGACACTAGAATAGGAGGGTCAGGGGGGACGGGGGTCATTAATTACCCTTCCTTTGTCATCCTCTATGCTCGCCGTTCCAAGTTGAATCTTGTTCTTTTCAAAACTGTCAGAGGGGAACATTTCCAACTGTCACATTCGAAAACACATGCAGACACTAGAATAGGAGGGTCAGGGGGGACGGGGGGTCATAAATTACACTTCCTTTGTCATCCTGATCGCGACAGACCATCCACCCTCTTTTTTTCGGAATTCCCACGTGTCCAAAGAAATACCCATGTCACTTAAGGGGGGGGAGGGGGAGGTGGGGAGGGGGCGGATTATTAATGGGGAAATTATGTTAAGTGGGGCAGAAAGCTCATACCTTTTTGGAAATTCCCCACATGTGGGGGTGGAGGGGTGAGGGGGGAGGGGGAGGGGGGGAGGGGGGGGGGCGTGACAGGATTTGATTAATGGGATATTTATGCTAATTGGTGGTGAAAGCTCCTCTTCTCACTACTGTGTGAGTATCGGAAAACTTGAAACTTTCGTGAAATGGAACATCGTTGTTCATTTTTTTATGTGTTAAGTGTGAAAAGAGAACGGAATCTCAATGCTTTAAAAGATTTGACTATCGCACAACGCCTACTGTAGTCTAATGTTCCCTTTGCACATACAAGGAAATAGGCAATTTGTGAAAATTTGTACAAATGTTTATCTTAAATAACAAGAACAAGATATAGGAATAAGAGTTTGTAAGAATGGTTAGTACAAGAGTAGAGAAAGTTATGCGAGTGAAACCCATCAGCTTTTTTCCTTTACATACACAAGGCAAACCATTTACAGATTAGTCTGAGGAATATATATGTTTATATAATCATAGAAATAGCAGAAAGCTTTAAAGATAGTTTGAACACACATTTCAACAGCAGTCGGGTATTTCTTGTATTTAGAAAGACATTTCATAGTGAGCACATGACACACCTCTGAAGAATTATCTTCGACACTACGAAATTTGAAAACTCGCCCACTGATTATTATAGTCATATTTAACTAACAGAATACAAAAATGCATCGCTGTTAGGATTTAGCTTTTATATTATATATACTTCGTTAAATACTAATGTATACTTTTCACTCATCTAAATATCTTTTTTATGTTAGTGTAAATTGTTATTGCTTACCATGTATTCCGTCTTAATCAAAATGTAATTTTTACAATATATTAAAGAATGAAATGAAATTACTTTGGTTTGATTCGATGCCAAAGCTCGGAACATTTTAAAAAGAAGCAACAGCTAGCTACTTGGAAAAAACAATTTTAAGATATAATCTTATTACAGAGTATGCTACTCTGAGAACTCTCAGATTTTCAATCAGATAGTGTGGATAACCATTCATGTGTTGACTGGCGGTCTGTGCGGTGAGGTTCACGCAGCCCATGTGCTTGCAATGTTTACTTTCGGATTGATTTATGGCCACGATTTTCATCGCTGTTCTAATAGGCTATTGTGGCAGTGATTTATTTGTTTTGAGCTTTTGGTATTCGGAGGGAACGGTATAGCGTAGTAACGGTGCAACGCAAGAACGCAGGGAATAGTTTTCACGGAAGGTCCACACCGATCTATGACTATAGCAGTTCACCCTAATGACCTAACTGTTGACGGGCCCTTAAACACCGCCACCTCCGCCGCCATCACCACCACCACCGCCATCACCACCACCACTGCCACCTCCACCGCCATCACCACCACCACCGCCACCTCCACCGCAATCACCACCACCACCTCCACCACCATCACCACCACCACCGCCATCACCACCGCCACCTCCACCACCATCACCACCACCACCACCACCGCCACCACCACCGCCACCTCCATCACCACAACCAC
The DNA here is from genome assembly GCA_030765045.1 of Tenodera sinensis. Lineage (NCBI taxonomy): Eukaryota > Metazoa > Arthropoda > Insecta > Mantodea > Mantidae > Tenodera > Tenodera sinensis. Next base: position 122,022,592 of record CM060968.1, read on the forward strand.
CGCCACCTCCACCACCATCACCACCACCACCATCACCACCACCACCACCGCCACCTTCACCGCCATCACCACCACCACCTCCACCACCATCACCACCACCGCCACCTCCACCACCATCACCACCTCCACCGCCATCACCACCACCGCCACCTCCACCACCATTACCACCTCCACCGCCATCACCACCACCACCTCCACCGCCATCACCACCACCACCGCCACCTCCACCGCCATCACCACCACCGCCACCTCCACCGCCATCACCACCATCACCACCACCGCCACCTCCACAGCCATCACCACCACCACCGCCATCGCCACCTCCACCGCCATCACCACCACCGCCACCTCCACCGCCATTACCACCACCGCCACCTCCACAGCCATCACCACCACCACCGCCACCTCCACCGCCATCACCACCACCACCGCCATCACCACCACTACCGCCACCGCCATCGACACCACCACCAACGCCACCGCCATCGACACCACCACCAACGCCACCTCCACCGCCATCACCACCACCGCCACCTCCACCGCCATTACCACCACCGCCACCTCCACAGCCATCACCACCACCACCGCCACCTCCACCGCCATCACCACCTCCACCGCCATCACCACCACCACCGCCACCTCCACCGCCATCACCACCACCACCGCCATCACCACCACTACCGCCACCGCCATCGACACCACCACCAACGCCACCTCCACCACCACCACCGCCACCTCCACCGCTATCACCACCACCGCCACCACTGCCACCATTGCCATCACCACCGCCACCACTACCGTCACCACTACCACCACCACTACCATCACCACTACCAACACCACTACCACCACCAACACCAACACCGCCACCACTGCCACCACTACCATCACCACTGCCACCACCACTACCAACACCACTACCACTACCACCACCACTACCACCACCAACCCAACACCACCACCACTACCACCACCAACAACACCACCACTACCACTACCACTACCACCACCGCCACTACCACCACCACTACGGCCACCACCATCACTACTACCACCACCAACACCACCACTACCACTACCACCACCACCACCGCCACTACCTGTAGCTGGTACGTGAGGAAGAGAATTTGAGTTATCATAGGAATATCTATATAGAGATCAAAGATGATTGGATAGGAGTTCAAAGAAGAAACAACATAAGGGATGGATATATAAAGAAGAATCTATGATACCGGCTGGAGATTTCCTGCCCATATCCTCCATGAACATTCCAGCATCCCGTACATTGTCGACGTGATTAAAACCCGCGCTCGCACAATGTACAACAAACTCCAAAATCACCCTAACCCTCTGGTAAATACTCTGGGCCAATATGACCAGAACCAGCCGCGCCGACTACCATCCAAAAGACTACCAAAGGACATACTAAGTCCGGCGGTATAATCTCAAAGATGGGAAAAGCGACAGTTCAATCTGTATCCAAAACAGAGTAAATTACCTTTTCAGGTCACCTCTCAGTGTGTGACTGATGGCCAGAACCCTGGTGGGAATGAGCGCGTCACCTGATTGGCCAGCCAACCAGAAGCCGCGCACTGCCAGCTCGTGGATAAATCCCACCCACCCGTTTTCCTGTACCTATAAAAACCCCTGATGACAAAAATCCCCGTAGAGAGAACATCCAACTCATTGCGCAGGTTAAGCCGTACAACGGCTCGGTACTGCGGACAAGACACTCGGGCGGGGGGCAATCACTGTCCCCCCATTCGACCCGAACTGCCTCTGGAGCCTCTGGAGAGATACTGGAGAAAGTCGAAGAACTTATAAAGAATCCATATTATATGATTTGAAGCTTTCCTGGCGACGAACATACTCAAGATTTTCTCGGGTTTCTAGCCAGGTGTAGTGATGCATAGCCATCGACGTTTCGGGAGTGGGAAAACAAAATGCTGAGTACCACACATTCGGAGTCTTCTTTGTGGAAATTACTCAAGGCTTTCAAAGTTTCCACGAGCGTCAACTCCGCAACTGAGGCACTGTACACTCATAGCGGCCTGCACTTCTCCGAAGAGGAGAAAGCCGAGCTCTTCGCTGACTGTCTTGAAGACATATTCAGTGAAAACCCAGTTACCAACCGTGTTTTAGAACGGGAGGTACAGACATGTGTACAAACCTGGGTGACGCAGAAGCAAGAGCAACAGCTATCCCTAATAACACCGCAGGAAGTTTACAAGCTCATTAGGAAATTACCTAATGGGAAAGCTGCCGGCCCAGACAAAGTGACTAATGAGGAACTTAAGCATCTCCCGAGAAAAGCTCTGGTGCAACTAACAAAGATATTTAACGCCTGTTTGCAGCAAGGCTATTTCCCCTCCACTTGGAAACGAGCCAAGGTTATCATGCTCCCAAAGCAAGGGAAAAACACCAGACAACCGCAAAACTACCGCCCCATTAGTCTCTTGTCTACTATTGGTAAATTGCTCGAAAAATGCATCCTTTCTCGACTACAAAAACAAGTCTCGGCAACACATGAACTCTCAAAATCGCAGTTTGGCTTTAGAAAAGGACATTCCACCGAATTACAGCTTCAGGCTAACTGATGATGTAACAGAGCAATTTAACAATGGGGCTTCAACGTTGGCACTATTTCTGGACGTAGAAGCCGCATTGAGCGGTGCTGGCACAATGGCCTCGTTTACAAACTGCACCACAATTTCCCGGCTCTTCAAAATTATCTATACTTTCTGCACAATTTTCTAGAAAAAACGGCAGTTTTACGTCCAAGTGAGCCGCTCCTCCTCTCGAGAGCGAGCGATGCGAGCTGGCGTCCCACAAGGGGCAATGATGTCACCCTTTCTGTATATACTATTTACTAATGACTACCCAGTGGACGCCAGATGCAAGGTCGCCATGTATGCTGACGACATTGCAATATACAACCACCATAGGAATCCACGTTTCAGCCTTGCAGAAATGCAACGTTATGTGAACAACTTCCTCTCATGGCAACATGACTGGAAAATCAAAATTAACCCCGACAAATGCCAGCTGGTTCATTTCTCCAAGCGGCGTCACACTTTGGCAATGGACCTAACGGTCGGTGGTCAAATATTGCACTGCCGTCAGCAGGTTAAATACTTAGGTGTCACCTTGGACCGCACAATGTGTTGGTCCACCCACATAAAAAATAGCGCCAATAAAGGCAGACAGCAGCTAAAGTTGTGCGCCCTCATCTTCCGTAGTAAACAGTTGCGACTGAAGTCAAAACTGATACTATATAGGTCATTTATTCTATCGGTGGTCCTGTATGCATGTGTGGCCTGGGCTAATGCCTCCAAAACCGCCCTGAAACAACTTCAAACCCTCCAAAACCTCTCCCTCAGAAAAATCCTCTCTGCTCCACTCCTCACCACCACCCAAACTCTACACCTTGAAACCCGGATCCCATTAATCCCGGAGGCAATAGAAAAAAGAGCAATGGTGGCGTGGACACGCATTAGGAACCACGAAAATGACGGGATCGCCAACATTGGCAAAGGCGAGCCGAAGCATCGCAAACATACGAGGATAAAAATTTTCTAGAAGCGGCTCGGCTCGTCGACTAATGCGCGTCCACGCAACCTCGTTCCTAGACCACATACATGTTCCGGCAGAGGTCCTTGCCTCGGAAAACATTCAGGAGCTGCCACCGCGGGAGTGTACATAGTGTAAATAGTGCAATGCGCGAGCTGGGACGCATATTTCTGGTGCGCCCAGTGAATATGTGTGTGCGTGTATGTGTGTGCATAAGTGTGTGCGTGGGTGAATGCGTGAGTGTAAATAGTGTAAATATGTACATATGTATATCACACAAAGAAGAAATAGAACCCCAAAAAAGACAATTATAAACTATTCTCGGTGACCTAATGATGGTCACCGTATGGGTTTTATGTACATAAAAATGATGTAAATTGGAACAAAGTTAATCATATATATAAATGTAAATTATAGCCTGTAAGCCGGGCCCAATGTACCGGCACCAGGCCAATACTTTCTTAATAAAATAAACTTGAAACTTGCTTGCAGGTCTACACCTGTGAATCGCTAGATATCAGCTCAAATATTGCACGAATAACATGAGTTTACGCTAACACTATTATTAGCAAATACCATAACGACTTGCAGGTAAATACCTGTGTAACACTAGATATAAGCTAAAGGATTGCACGAATAACATCATATTACGCTAACACTAACGTTAGCTAATACCATAATGACTTGCAGGTCTACACCTGTGCAACGCTAGATGTAAGCTTAAATATTGCACGCATAACACCATGTTACGCTAACACTAACATTAGGACGTACCATAACGACTAATAGGCCTATGCCTGTGTAACTTTAATCACAAGTAAGCACAAATAGCTTCTTCATATTAACACCAAGTTAACACAACGCATGTAATCCTCTTGGTCCTGTCCAGGTTTCATGGGCATTACCAAAAAGCAACTTCTGACTCGCTCGCATGTACTACATGCCAGCTTATAGCTATCAATTACTAACCGGGGTGCTATGCGGGACCCGACTAACGCACGATGATGCACGTTAAAATTAGCATTGCACGAACTAACACGCTTAGTGAGTAACCCTCCCCCTTCAGGGCGCAGGGACCCTCACACTGTTGGCCTCAGCATGTCGGCCTTCGCCTTTAACGGGGTTTTCCCCTACACGGTAATATATATATAAAAAAAGTCTAAACTGCAATCCAGCATCCCGGTTCAGTGTGTTCTTCTCGGAGGAGATGGACAGAGCCTCCTTAACCCTTCGTTCATGAGGTACATGAATTAGATGAGGTCTTCGGAAACGTTTGTAGTCTAACACTGAAAAGGAAAAAGCCTCATACCAGACACAGAAGTACTTATTGGTGGAACAATGAAATTGCAGCACTAAGGCAAAACTGCACGAAAGCAAAGAGAATTTTAACCAGAATAAACAAGAAGAATGTTACTGATGATGAAAAGGAAATAGCATGAAATAATTATAGGCTCTGCCGGGATCCTCTAAAAAGTGAAACAACAAAGTGAAAAATAACAAAGACCAAAGCTGAAGCATGGAAGCAACTATGCATAGAAGTAGACAATGACATATGGGGGCATTTGCTATAAAATAGTTACCGGGAAGCTGGGGCTGAGATCACCAATAGTAGCTACTGATGACGAGCAAATGAATATAGCGAGAGGATTGTTCCCTAAATGTAAAACTATAATATGGCCGGAAATGACCGATGTAGGCAATATTCCCGTATGCACGAAAGAAGAAATCAGAGAGGATGGAAAAAAATTAGATCAGGTAAAGCTGCGGGTCCAGATCGTATACCATCGGAGATTATTAAGCTTAATGCAACACAGAAACCTGAAGTCTTGACCGAAACGATAAACAAACTAATTGTGACAGGAGACTTCCCTAAAAAATGGAAAGGACAACTAATTCTTATTGAAAAACCTAGTGAAACAGAAGAAAGGAATACATACAGGCCTATATGTCTGCTAAATGTAATTAGTAAAATGTTTGAGCAGATAATTAATAAAAGGTTAATTGAAGAGCTAGAGAAAGGGGAAGGACTGTCAGCACACCAGTTCGGTTTCCCTAAAGGAATGTCTACCATAGACGCAGTGCAGGGAGTTCAAAATATTGCATAAGAGGCAAAGCTAAACGCAAAGAAATATGTAGCACTGGTAACACTTGACGTTAAAAATGCATTTAATTCACTTCCCTGGAAGGGTATAGTGGATGAGCTAAGACGACGACAGATAGCACCTTATCTAATTAAACTTATATGTAGCTATCTACAGAACCGAGTAATCATGATTGGAGAGAAGAGTACAATGGATATGATGTGCGGAGTACCACAGGGCTCTGTTTTAGGCCCCACACTGTGGAATGCCTATTAGGATTATGTATTGAAGCAAGAGGTCCCAAAAGGAACAACAATTGTGGGATATGCTGGCGACTTAGCGCTAGTAATCAGTAGTGATAGCAGAGAGGAGATACAAGACCGGATAGAATGGACTGTAGGGAAAGTAGAAGCATGGATGCTGAGAAAAGGTCTGCAGTTAGCTCCACAAAAACTGAAATAGTTGTCCTTGTAGGGAGAAGAACTGCAAGAGAAATTGAAGTGACTATAGGAACTACACAAATAAAATCTGCGAGAAGCTTAAAATACCTTGGTATCAGAATAGGACATAACTTTGGTATGGGCCCACACATCCAAAATATAACAGCAAAAGCAGAGAAACTAATTGCGGCTCTAAGCCGGCTGATGACAAACATAGGAGGTCCTAGGTCATCTAAAAGACGAATACTGGCTAGTGTTGTCAACTCAATTATACTATACGGAGCGCCTGTATGGAAAGAGTGGATCGATAAAACCACATACAGGAAGCTGGTTGAAACACCGCAAAGGAAGATGGCCATAAGAATTGCCAGTGCATACAGGACCGTTTCCACCAAAGCGATCTAAGTCATAGCCGGAACTGTGCTCATGTACCTCTTGATTGAGGAGAGAACGTACCAACAAGAGGCAAATTGATACCAGCAAAAACGGGTAGCAAGAGAACGTTCCTACGAGAGGTGGCAACAAGAATGGAATGAGGAGCACGTAACATCACAGTGGACCAAAAGACTGATTACAGAAATAAAACCATGGTTACATAGGCAACATGGACAAGTGGGTTACTATGTAACACAGTCCCTTTCAGGACATGGCTGTTTCAAGAGTTATTTGTACTCCATGAAACTGGCACAGGATGACAGATGCCCATATTGTGGAGATATCGACACAGTAGAGCATGTGGTACTGGTTGATTGATTGATTTGGTTTAAGGACGCTCAACTTCTAGGTCATCAGCGCCCTTCAAAGATTCATGGCAATAGCCAGATATAAATTTCACTCAAAAAATAAAAATACTAGCAACAAGAAAAATATACAAAGGTAAAAAGCTGTGGCAATAGCCAGATATGAAACAAGGTGATAAATATGTCCAAAAGCAGAAACAGATAATTAAAAATTTTAAATCCTCAAATTGATATTGCACTCCGCTAAAAAATTAAAAACTCTATCAACCGCTGTTTTGTCGTCCGCTAGGACCTCTGCAAGTCTGGCAGGCAGCTGCAGAGAATCCCGAAGGTGCGCTAGAGAGCAACACTCTAGCAGCACGTGGCGAACCGACAAAAGGTTGTCACACAGCGGACATAGAGCCAAGGGTCCCTTTTAAATAGGTAACCATGCGAAAAATTGCAGTGCCCTATTCTTAATCGAGCCAAACTAACCTCCTCGCGACGAGATGTGCGACAGGAAGTTACCCAGTTTATCGGAAGTTCTTTCACTTCTCTAAGCTTATTACCGCGGAGAGCTGACCACTCGTCGTGCCAGGAGGACAGCACCGCTCTCCGCACTTCAAGCCTGAAGTCTTCCGAAGTAACACGTGAGATGGTAATACTTGATTCTGTAGTTGCCGTCTTTGCTGCTAAATCTGCCATTTCATTCCCCGGCAAACCTACGTGACCAGAAATCCATGCACACACCACGTCAACACCACAAGCGTGTAAAACATGGAGGGCATCCTGCATACGTTGTACAATAGGGTGGGGGTTGTACAACTGACAAAGGCTCTGCAGTGCACTAAGGGAATCGCTCAAAATCAAGCAGTCACCTAATTTACGACGGCGCACATACAAAACGGCTCGATAAATTGCATAAACCTCTGCAGTAAAAATGGAAGTGCTATTTGGAAAACCAAATGTATATGGTTCGGTTCCATAAACATAAGCATATCCAACACCGTTGGTGCTCTTTGATCCATCGGTGTAAATATATCGACGGTCAGTGTAGCCTGACAAAAATTCTAAGAAACAAGTGCGGATACTTGAAATGGGCATCGTGGACTTCTGGTGTACGGTCATCCCAAGATCTACATGGGGCGTACCAGATAGCCAAGGGGAGTAAATCCTCTCGCCCTTGGTGAACATCATAGGCAGTTCCACTCCAAGCTTCACTAGGAGCTCTTGGAAACGGAACCCCGCAGGCTTAGGACTAAGGGTGCTATTCCTATATCGTTCTCTTAGCGTAGTGGTGAAAAAAGAAGCGAACGTTGGGTGCTTAGGCATACATCTAAGCGCACAACCATAATTTGCCATGAGAATCTCACGCCGGTATTGCAGAGGAGGTTCTGCGGACTCGGCGTAAAGGCTCACCACTGGGCTTGTTGGGAAAGCTCCTGTTGCAATGCGGATGGCTCTATTGTGGACGACGTCTAATCTTCTCAGCAGAGTTGGTTGTGCTGAGGAATAAACAATACACCCATAGTCTAGTTTGGATCGGACCAATGCCCGATATATTCGCAACAAAATTGTCTGATCCGCTCCCCACGATTTGCCATTCAGTACTCGCATAATATTTAGGGAACGGTCACATCTCGCTCTTAGCTGTGCAATATGCGACGACCAACTAAGCTTCCTGTCCAAGATCAAACCCAGGTAGCGCGTCTCTTCTGCGAAGGGAAGTGAATCTGGACCAAATCGGAGCGAAGGTGGTAATCGTCTCCTACGGCGCCAAAAATTAACGCAGATTGACTTCTCAGTTGAGAAACGGAAGCCGTTTTTCACGCTCCATTCTCTAAGGTTGTCCAAACATTGCTGCAGGCGCCGTTGTAAGAACGCCGTGCGCTGAGAAGTGCAATAGACAGCGAAGTCGTCTACGAATAGGCATGACGAAACTCCCGGTGGAACACATTTCCAGATGGAGTTAATTGCTATAGCAAAGAGCGTGACACTTAGTACCGAACCCTGAGGTACTCCCTCCTCCTGAACAAAAGAATTAGATAAAACCGAGCCGACCCCTACTCGGAAAAAGCGGTCCTTCATAAACTCCTGAATGAAAAGTGGTAGGCGTCCACGTATGTTCCAGGCATACAGGGAACATAGAATCCCTGCTCGCCAGCACGTATCATAAGCCTTCTCAAGATCGAAAAATATGCCAACGGTTTGACAGTTCTTCATAAAGCCGTCCATTATCTGTGTCGATATTGACACAAGATGGTCAACAGTTGAACGGCGTCGTCGAAAACCACACTGGATGTTAGTCAGTAGGTTACGACTTTCTAACCACCATACAAATCGTCCATTGATCATGCGTTCCATCACCTTGCAGACGCAACTGGTGAGGGAAATAGGACGGTAGCTGGAGGGAAGATGACGGTCCTTTCCAGCCTTCAAGATGGGAATAACGGTGGCCTCCCGCCAATTTTCTGTGAGTATACTGTCAACCCACACACGATTATAGACCTCGAGGAGGAATGCCTTACCTTCAGGAGAGAGCTCTTGTAACATTTGTACATGAATACCGTCCGGTCCTGGTGCTGAACATCGCGATGATTTCAGGGAATGCTCCAGCTCCGCCATGGTGAAAAGGCGATTGTAATCTTCTACGTTTCTAGAACGAAACGAGAAGCCTTGAGATTCCACCTGAGTTTTAATTGGAAGGAACACAGGGGAGTAGTTTTCCGAGCTAGACACTTGTGCGAAAGCACTGCCAAAGATATTGGCAACTTCAAATGAATCAACAACAGCTCCTGTGGCTGTTTTTAGTCCCGCTATTGGTATTTGGGTCGTTTTAGCTGCAACACGCCCTAATCTATCCCACACAACCGAGGAAGGTGTGTGTCGGTTAAATGAAGCTACAAATTTGCTGCATGATAACTTTTTGCTATCCTTAATGACTTGTCTGGACCTGGCGCGCATTTTCCTGTATTCGATTAGGTTTTCCAAAGTAGGGTGACGTTGAAAAACCCTAAGTGCACGCCTTTGAGTAAGAATGGCACTCCGACATTCTTCCGTCCACCAGGGGACGGGAAATCCACGGGGGTGTGTAGTCGACCGCGGAATCGATTGTTCAGCAGCAGAGAGAATCGTCTCCTTGAGATGCTGCGCCAAATTATTCACTGAGTCGTGCTCGTTGTAGGTAAAGACAGCCAACTGGGTGTAAAGGTTCCAGTTGGCATGGTCCAAACGCCATCTGGGCATACGTGTGGAAAATGTATGTTGTGTCAAGAGACTAATAAGACATGGGTAGTGGTCACTAGAGTGTAAATCAGAGATGACATTCCATTGTAAGGAGACTGCCAACTGAGGTGAACAAACTGCAAGATCAAGGTGTGAGAAGGTGCTGTGACAGTCAGAAATGAATATAGGCTCTCCAGTGTTGAGGAGAGCTAGGTTGTGACTGTCCAGGAAATCGGCAATGAGCGTACCTCTCGCACAAGCGCGACTTGAACCCCAAAGTGGGTGGTGCGCATTGAAGTCTCCCACCAACAGAAACGGTGTTGGCAACTGAGAAACTAGATCTTCTAAATTAATGTGCGAGAAGTCATGGGACGGAGGCAAATAAAGATTACAGATGGCGAAATGTATGTTTGGCAGTTTAATCCATACAGCAACTGATTGTATATCAGAGTGCAATGGTAGAGTTTGCATATACACGTCATCTCTAACAAGCATCATAGCGCCGCCATGTGCCGCTACACCCTCTTCTGGTGTAACATCACACCGTATTGGGGTGTATCGCCTTAGATGGAAAGCGTCATGAGGACGTAGCTTAGCCTCTTGCAAACATGCGACCAGAGGTTCATTTTCTTTGAGCAAAAGCTCAAGTTCTGGCCTTGGAGTCCGAATTCCACGTACGTTCCATTGTAGGATAGCCATGCTGCATTGTGTATGGGATAGGTAATTCCAAGGTAACTCTTCATTGCTTTGGAGTAGGCGGTTGTCGAACTAACTTAGCCCTTTTCTTTTCTCTTGGGCTGGCATTCTTGTCTGGCGCTTTTTCGCGCCTCTTTTCTACTGGGGGTCTCCCAGTGTGGGCAGATTCCAACTCCATGTCCTCTGCCGAGGACGTCCGTGTTCCGATACTGAATTTTGGTTCGAGAGCTTCGAACCGATTTGACACGGAGACCGGCGAAGATGAAAGCTGCCGGTCTGTGTCCATCCCGGAGGAATCCTCAGAAGAGGATCTTCGAAGGGATGAACGCTGGCTCTTCTTTCCCTTTGGTTTAATGGGAACAGACACGTTTTCTTCTTTGAGGAAGTCAGTTTTTACGTATTGTTTCTTAAATTTCTTCGGTGATGTAACATAAACAACGGGCTCATTCTTGCCATTGTTGTAGACTGGCAATTTAGACGGTGACCTTGTAGATGTGTTCTTTTCCTTTACGGACTTGGTAGGAGACGTAGATTTACCTGTAGATGTTGAAGGCTTATGAACTGATCTTGCTACGATAATTTTTTTGTGAAATTGTGGCCCCGGTTTGATCGCTGGTTTGTGTAGCGATTTCCCGCTTCTCTGCTGGGCTAGCTACAACAGAGCGATAGGTACCGGACTTTGGAAGGGAGGGCTGTCGGATACGCAGGAGTTTCCGAGCTTCTGAGAAGGACACCTTCTCTTTGACTCGGATTTCCTGGATCGCCCTTTCCTCTATAAACCGGGGGCACTCTCGCGAATTGGCTGGATGCTCGCCGCTGCAGTTCACACAACTGGGAGGCAATGAACATGGAGCGTCGTGAAGGACGCCTCCACAGTTGACGCAAGAAGCTGTTCTGTTACACAGTTCACTTGTGTGTCCAAAATGGTTACACTTAAAGCACCGGATTGGGTTCGGGATGTATGGCCTTACTTCTATAGCTTCGTATCCTGCCCTAATCCTTTGAGGGAGATCTACCCGATCAAAGGTCAGGAACAGGGTACGAGTAGGCTTCAATTCACCGCTTTCTTTGCGATGAACCCGATACACACAGGTAACACCTTGATCTTCTAGGTTTTCCTTAATCTCTTCAACACTGAGTCCGTCTAATGCGCGGGTATTAACGACACCGCGTGACGAGTTCAACGTCTTATGAAGGCCAACACGTATTGGATAGCTGGCCAACAGGTATGCTTTTTGTATTTTAGCTGCCTGTTCTGCTGAATGCGCTTCTACTAGAAGCGTGCCATTACGCGATCTAGTGCATGACTTCACTGGACCAGCTATCTTATCCAGGCCCTTACAAATGGGCTCACCGAAAGAAACTTTTTTCCTTCCTCAGTTCTCGAAATTACTAAGTAGCGAGGACCACAACACTCGACTACTTCTTTTACATACACTTTTGGTTTGTTTTTGTTTTGAGTTTTGGAACTCATGGCGCATTAATCCTCCACCATTGCAAATGTCTCCGATGGCACAGATCCTACATGATAACCAGGGGCTGGGACTTACGCGATTACCCAGTCACCCCTTGCGTCACCCCATCCTTCTACAACCCGCGCGTAGGTTATCCATCAGACTGTGTACAGGGAGGTAACAGGTGGGAGGTCAAACACAAAAGTGGACCAACGTTGATTGGGCGTTTAGCATGTGCCCTCTCACCTCTTGGAGGAACCCAATCGAGAGTATGGCTGGGGTCCCCGGGTACGCCAAACCCGTACCTACCGTAGTAGGAGCCCCTGGGGGAGTTTGATTTCGGAGTCCTCTTCTCCTAGATGAGTCGTCGACCAAGACTAACGAGCCTCATCTACCCGTTTGGAATGTTCTTTGCTTCCCCTCACCTCTTGCCTACCAGTAGTCGAAAGAACACTTAGTAGGCCGTCTGGTTCAGGTACTGAGCCCCTCCGCCACGACAAGGCGACACTCCTTCGGAGGGGCATGTGGTACTGGTCTACCCGAGATGGATCTCTGCTAGACAACCTGTAAATCAACATATAGGTGCAGCCAATTAATACAGACAATATTGTAGGCTATATGCTGCAAACAAAGGAGAAATGGGAACTGATCTCGAAAATGATTTACTACATTCTAAAAACAAAACACGATGAAGAAAAATAACATAATTACCCCTGGGAACATAATACCATGAGACAAGATAAAGACGCCCGCCTCTGTAGCGTGATGGTTAGCGTGGCTGCCTCACGTTCAAGAGGTCGCGAGTTCGAATCTCGCTTAGGGTAAGTTATCCGGGTAAGGTTTTTTCCGAGGTTTTCCCTACCCTGAGAAGACGAATGTCGGGTAACTTAAAGCTCCATGGACCTCGGGCTCATTTGAACATCATTTGACCCATTTCATTTCATTCATTCGTCCGATATGACGCAATGTTGGCGGACGTTAATTTAAAAAAAAAAAAAAAAAAGATAAGACATAAAGGTCTTTCGATGTCATGTTCTTACAGTTCCGAAAGTCATCAGAAAAAAACTACCACTACCACCATCATCACCACCACCACCACTACCTCCACCACCACTGCCACCGCCACTACCACCATCACCACCACTAGTACCACCACCACTGCCACCGCCACTACCACCACCACCACTATCACTACCACCACCAACACCACCACTACCACCAACACCACCACTACCATCACCACCACCACCAACACCACCACTACCATCACCACCACCACCAACACCACCACTACCATCACCACCACCACCAACACCACCACCACTACCACAACCACCAGCACTACCACCACCACCGCTACCACCACCACTTCCACCACCACTACCACCATCACCACCACCACCACTACCACCACCACTGTCACCGCCACTACCACTGCCACTACCACCACCACTACCACCACTACCACCACCACTACTACCATCACCACCACCAAAAGATAGATAAATAAACGGTACCTTGGACGTGAAAAATGCTTTTAACTCCGCCACCTGGAGTGCAATATTAGATGGGTTAAAGGAAAGGAATATCTCCACGTACATAATAAATGTATTAACATCCTACTTTCAAGGAAGGAAAATAAGAATTGACAAAGAAGATGCAGAAATAACAGCGGGCGTGCCACAGGGTTCGATTCTTTGACCAACTCTTTGAAATATATTATACGACGATGTTCTCAGGCTGAAATTGACAGACGGCGTAATGCAAATTGCTTTTGCAGACGATCTTGCCTTAGTGGTAACTTCCGAAGATAAACAAGAATTGATATTTAGAGCAAATGAATCGCTAAGACGTATTGATAGATGGATGACTTACAATGAACTAGAGTTGGCACCACACAAAACAGAAGCAGTCATCATGAAGGGCCCTAGAAACCAGTTTACTGGCTGTTTTACACTGAAGGGAACAGAGATAGTTCCTAAGAAGTCTGTTAGATACTTGGGAGTCATGATAGGTGAGAATACAACCTTTGGTGAGCGCATCAAAACAGTTGCTAAAAGGGCAGAACAGAGAGCCTCACAATTAGCTAAAATAATGCCAAATATAGGAGGAGCGCAAACAATCAAACGGCAAATGTTATGTGGGGTGGTTTATTGAATTATGCTTTATACTGCACCGATCTGACATTCAGTACTAGAGAAGAAGAAATATGTAAAAGAAATAGAGAGGGTCCAGAGGAAGGTATTGCTAAGAATGGTGTGCGTCTATAGGACAGTATCTAATAGGGCACTGCAGGTAATAGCGGGAGCCATTCCAATTGATTTATTGGTGAAGGAAAGTTGACTGACAAGTGACCCCAATATACGTCTTTCTACCGAAGAAAAAGAGATGATTAGAAATCAAATCATCAATGAATGGCAATCGAGATGGGACACAACACAGGTAGGACAATGGACCAAAAGATTAATCCCGGATGTGAGACCATGGCACCCACATCGACAACTGGACTACTTCCTAACACAAGTTTTAACCGGACATGGAAGGTTTAAGAGTTACCCTCTTAGAATGGTCAAGACTGATACCATTAATTGTATATATTGCAAAGATGAGGACTCAGTAGAACATACTTTCTTTCACTGCCCACGTTGGGAGGGAAAAAGAAGGGAAATATATGCAAAATTGGATATGCAATTGTCAGTAGATAACCTCTGCACTGTTATGATCGAGAAAAAAGACGCATGGAAAATGGTGAAACAATTAGCAATTTTATGCTTGAAACCAAAGAGAGTGATGAAAGGAAGTTTGTAGAGCAAATACGCTAGAGCTATTTTAAACAGATAAGTCCCGGTTAATTCTTTTGAGGCTGCCATTCTGAAGTTATGCACTTTTGCGGTTCCAGGTGGCATGCCATGTGAGTAAGGGTTTTTTAGTTGGTAAGAATCCAACTCGCAGTTGCGTCTAAGAAGATTTTTCCCTTACTATAAAAAAAACTACCACCACCACCACCAAAAGATAGATAAATAAACGGTTGCAGCCTGTGAAGTAATGAAAAGAGGTAGTTCCACAGAGCTGCAATGATATGCTGGAGGGGTTTTAGTGGGTGGGAGTCTCACAGTTGCCAGTGAGACGGGCCTGCATAATGCATTTTCCCCTCCAAGAAAAAAAAAAAACTACCACCACCATGGTTACATAGGCAACATGGAGAAGTGGGTTACTATGTAACAGAGTTTCTCTCAGGACATGGCTGTTTTAAGAGTTATTTGTACTCCATGAAACTGGCCCAGGATGACAGATGCCAATATTGCGGTGATATCGATACAGTAGAGTATGTGGAGCTGGTCTGTCCAAGTTGGATCTCTGCTAGACAAACACTAAATCAACAATTAGGTGCAGCTATCAGTACAGACAATATTGTAGGCTATATGCTCCAAACAAAAGAGAAATGGGAATTGATTTAAAAAATGATTTCCTACATTCTAAAAACAAAATAACATAATTACCCCTGAACACATAATATGATGAGACAAGATAAAGAAATCCAGGTAGGCGTCTTTCGATGTCATGTTCTTACAGCTCCGAAAGTCGTCAGAAAAACGAAAAAATAAAAAAACCACTACCACCACCACAATCACTACCACCATCACTACCACAACCACCACCACCACTACCACCACCATCACCACTACCACCACCACCATCACCACTACCACCACCATCACCACCACTACCACTACCACCACCACCACTACCACTACCACCACCACTACCACTACCACCACCACTACCACTACTACTACAACCACTACCACTACCACCACCACCACTACCACCGCCACTACCACCATCACCGCCACCACCACTACCACCATCACCGCCACCACCACTACCACCACCACCACCACTACCACCACCACTGCCACCGCCACCACCACAACCACCACCACTACCACCACCACTATCACTACCACCACCAACACCACAACCACTACCATCACCACCACTACCATCACCACCACCAACACCACTACCACAACCACCGGCACTAACACCACCACCACTACCACTACCACTACCACCACCATCACTACCACCACTATCCCACCACCACTACCACCACCACTACCACTACCACCACCAGTACCACCACCACTACCACCAGCACCAGCACTACCACCACCACTACCACCAGCACCAGCACTACCACCACCAACAGCACCACTACCACTACCACCGCCACTACCACCACCACCGCTACCGTCGCTACCGCCACCACCACTACCACTACCACTACCAACGCTATAGCAGTTCACGACTGGGGGGCGGATTATTTGAAGCTTACTGCTGATCAGGTGCAAATAATACAATACAACACCAACACCACCACTACCATAACCACTACCACCTCTAACACCACCACCACTACCACCACCACCACTACCAACACCACCAGTACCACCACTACTACCATCACCACCACCGCCACTACCACTACCACCACCATGGTTACATAGGCAACATGGAGAATTTGGTTACTATGTAACACAGTTTCTCTCAGGACATGGCTGTTTTAAGAGCTATTTGTACTCCACGAAACTGGCCCAGGATGACAGATGCCCATATTGCGGCGATATCGATACAGCAGAGCATGTGGTGCTGGTCTGTCCACGATGGATCTCTGCTAGACAAACAGTAAATCAACAATTAGGTGCAGCTATTAATACAGACAATATTGTAGGCTATATGCTCCAAACAAAAGAGAAATGGGAACTGATTTCAAAAATGATTTCCTACATTCTAAAAACAAAATACGAAGAAGCAAAATAACATAATTACCCCTGAGAACATAATATGATGAGACAAGATAAGGAAATCCAGGTAGGCGTCTTTCGATGTCATGTTCTTACAGTTCCGAAAGTCGTCAGAAAAACAAAAAAAAAAGAAGGAAAAAAAAACACTACCACCACTACCACCATCACTACCACTACCACCGCCACTACCACCATCACCGCCACCACAACCACCACCACCGTCACTACCACCACCAACACCACCACCACTACCAACACCACCACCACTACCATTACCACCACCAACACCACCTCCACTACCATCACCACCACCAACACCACCACCACTACCACAACCACCAGCACAACCACCACTACCACCACCACCAACACTACCACTGCCACTACCACCACTGGCACCGCCGCTACCGCCACTACCACTGCCACTACCACCACCACTACCACCACCACTACCACTACCACTACCACCACTACCATCACCACTACCACAACCACCACCACTATCACCACCACTACCACTACCACCACTATAGCAGTTCACGACTGGGGGCGGATTATTTGAAGCTTACTGCTGATCAGGTGCAAATAATACAATTATTCTAAAGAATAATTGCTATATATGCGGAGGGAGCGGAGGGGGAGCATGTCATCAAGTTTCAGGACACCAGCATTCTATCTAACATCTCACATTACCATGCTCGACTACAGCGCGAAGCCATAGAAATTTATAAACATGCCAATAATTTCAATAGGAAAGAGGAAGCCCTTAAGCTCAACAAAACTTGGTACCCCGCCATCGATAACATTAAACAACACAGACAGTCAAGCAACACAAACCAATCAGAATCTAGTAGCGCCCAGAGGCTCCAGAGGCAGTTCGAGTCGAACGGGGACGATGGTTGCCCCGCTCGAGTGTTTTGTCCGCAGTACCTAGCCGTTATACGGCTTAACCTGCGCAATGAGTTTGATGTTATCTCTACAGGGATATATGTGACTTCTGGGAACAATTTTCGGATCAGGGGTATTTATAGGTGCAATAAAGGTGGATGTCTGGGATTGGTCCGCGGATGGGCAGTGCGCGGCTTATGATTGGTCGTTTCCGAAAAATCAGGTGACGCGCTAATTCCCACCAAGGTTCTGGCGATCAGTCACTCGCTAAGAGGTGAACTGAAAAAGGTATTTTTCTCTGTTTTGGATACAGATTATATTTTCGCCTTTCTCATCCTTGAGATTAAACCGCCGGACTTAAGATGTCCTTTGGTAGTCTTTTGGATGGTAGTCGGCGCGGCTGACTGTGGTCATATTGTCCCAGAGTATTCACCAGAGGGTTAGGGTGGTTCTGGAGTTTGTTGTACATTGTTCGAACGCGAGTTTTAATCACGTCGACAATCTACGGGATACCGGAATGTTCATGGAGGATATGGGCTGGAATTCTCCAACCAGTATCATAGATCATTCTTAACGCCCGATTCTGCAACGTCTGGAGTCTGATGAAGGTGGTCCTCGCCACCACTCCCCAGATCTCGCATCCGTACAAAACCAGAGGTGGAATGATCGCACGATACAGCTGGAGCTTCAGGCGTAGGGGCATGGTTTTGGAGCTGAGTATTGGGTATAGCTGCCGGAGAGCAGCGTGGCCTTGCAGTACCTTGCCCCTAACGTGATGTCTATACGTCAGCCGCCGGTCCAGCGTGACTCCGAGATACTTCGCCGTAGTGACCCAGGGGATCCGACGGCGCGAAGCACGAGGTCTCGGGGGAGCCGGTTGGCTTTCGTATTTGCCAGGAGAATCGCAGAGCTCTTCTCCGGGCTGATAGACATACGCCAGTTCTCGCACCATCTATTGATGGCACGGAGGTGGACTTGTACTTGGTGTTAACTGTAGCGCGGGTTCTTGTTAGTAGCCAAGATCATAAGATCGTCCGCATACTGACAGATGTGTGTGTTTGGGTGCATGGGGAGATCGGCCATGTAAGCTGCAAAAAGTGCCGGTGACAGTACACTGCCCTCGGGGACTCCTGCGCCAATGGGCCTTTCTCTAGAGAATGATCCCTCCACCTTCACCCGGAAGCTACGTTCCTGCAGGAAACTAGCCACCAAGTAAATGTATGGAGGGGGGATTTCGTGCTGTATGAGCTTGTAGACAAGCCCTTCGTGCCAGGTGGTAGAGAACGCCTTTTCCACGTCAAGCAACACTGCCACCGTTTTAGCCCTCTCCTGGTAAGCCAGGGAAGCTTTCTCTTCTACACGCAGTAGTTGCTCAGTCGTGGAGTGGCCGGAACGAAAACCAAACTGGTATTCCGGAAGGAGGCCTTTTTCCTCTAATAGAGGTCCGAGGCGGGACAGGAGCAGTTTCTCGAATACTTTCGAGATAACTGGTAGGAGACTGATGGATCGGTAACTAGATGGAAAGACCGGATTTTTGCCCTGCTTTAGAACGCATACCACACGCGCCTGTTTCCAGACAACTGGAAAATGACGCATGCTGAAGCATGCGATGTAAATGCGGGTCAAGTGAATCACGGCTCTAAGGGGCAGGTGCTGGAGCATTTCCGCTGTTACACGGTCCTGTCCAGGGGAATTTCGGGCTCTTACGGATTTGATGGTATTAGTTACCTGACGAGGGGTAACTATCGGGATATGGAACTCCTCGTGGTCCGCGGGTCCGACTTCTAAGAAGCCTTCTACCACTTGTTCCACGAGGTCAGTATGTTCGTCGTTCTGTGGGTCTTTTCTGGGCTGGAATTGAGTTTCCAGATAGTCTGCTAGCGCTTCTGCTTTTTCCCTCGGTTCGAACACAAGTCTTCCCCGCGGGCTGTGCACAGGATGGTGGTGTACAGATTTGTCCTTCCGCAAGCCTCGGACGATGCGCCATGGTTTCCTCTCTTGGAGGTTTACGTGACGCAGCGTGTTTTCCCAAGCTGCTTGCCTGTTTTCTTAGGAGTCGTCTCACCAGGGATTTGAACCTCTGGTGTATTACTCCTAACCTAGGATGTCGGAATCTCTGCCATAGCCTTCTAACAGCATTTTTTGCTTGAATGAGGCGTTTCAGAGGGACAGGGATAGCTGTAGGGATTGGTGCATCGGTAGGGATACGGTTTGTGTGAGCACGCACCGCATTTAGGACTGAGGTTGCAAACCCCGTGGCTGCCTCCTCGAGAGCCTCTATCGAGTCTATTCGAGGACGTGCCTCCACGGAGTTTTGAAGGGCAAGGACGGCTGCATCCCATCGCAGTGATGTTAACGTCCGCATCCACCACAACAGGGTTGTGATCAGAGTCCAGAGCGTTAACCACCGAGAGGTCCAGGTGAAATGGTATGTTCTTGGTGACTATGAAATCTATGATATCCGCGACGCCGCGTGCCGGGTAGTGAGTTGGACCTCTCGGCCCGTGCGCGTGAAGGGCGGGGTTCCCGCTAATGAGACGGTACAGTCCCCGGCCCTTCACGTTCTGGGTGCGGCTGTGCCAGCTTGGATGTTTGGCGTTGAAGTCGCCTGCAATGCAAACCTTGTGGTGTAGGTTCAGGAGTGCCGTGATGTCCGCTTCATGGAAGCGTCCATCCGGCGGGTCGTATACCGCCACAAGCACTAGGTCGGTCCCGCCCAAGGATAGCCTTATGGCGGTTGCTTCCAGGTGTTGTAACGGAGGAATGGTAACAGGCTCCAGAGGCAGTTCGAGTCGAGTGGGGAAGCTTATTCCCCCACCCGAAGTGTCTTTACCGCAGTACCTAGCCGTTATACGGCTTTACCTGCGCGATAGTATGGTGTTTTGGTCTACAGGGATTTAATCTCTGGGAATGTTTGGGATCAGGGGTATTTATAGGGGCAAGATGGATGGTTGGTAGGGATTGGTCCATGAACGGGCAGTGCCCGTACATGCTGATTGGCTGGTTAGTCAATCAGGTGACGCGCTAATCTCCTCCAGGTTCTGGCCGTCAGTCACTAACTGAGAGGTGATCTGAGTTAGGCGTTTTACTCTGTTTTAAGTACAGATATTCATTTTGCCTTTCCCATCTTCGAAAATTAGCCCGTTGGACTTAAGATGTCCTTCGGCAATTTTTTAGATGGTAGTCGGCGAGGCTCTCTCTGGTCATATTGTCCCAGAGTGTTCACCAGTGGATTAGGGTGGTTCTGGAGTTTGTTGTACATTGTTCGAGCGCGGGTTTTAATCACGTCGACAATGTACGGGATGCCGGAATGTTCGTGAAGGATGTGGGCAGGAAATCTCCAACCAGTGTCATAGATCATCCTTAATGCCCGATTCTGCAACGTCTGGAGTCTGACAGGAGTGTGGGTGAGATGGTTTGGTAGCGCCCGAGATCCAGAGGCTCCAGAGGCAGTTCGAGTCGAGTAGGGAAGCTTATTCCCCCACCCGGAGTGTCTTTACCGCAGTACCTAGCCGTTATACGGCTTTACCTGCGCGATAGTATGGTGTATTGGTCTACAGGGATTTAAACTCTGGGAATGTTTGGGATCAGGGGTATTTATAGGGGCAAGATGGACGGTTGGTAGGGATTGGTCCATGAACGGGCAGTGCCCATACATGCTGATTGGCTGGTTAGTCAATCAGGTGACGCGCTAATCTCCTCCAGGTTCTGGCCGTCAGTCACTCACTGAGAGGTGATCTGAGTTAGGCGTTTTACTCTGTTTTAAGTACAGATATTCATTTTGCCTTTCCCATCTTCGAAAATTAGCCCATTGGACTTAAGATGTCCTTCGGCAATTTTTTAGATGGTAGTCGGCGAGGCTCTCTCTGGTCATATTGTCCCAGAGTATTCACCAGTGGATTAGGGTGGTTCTGGAGTTTGTTGTACATTGTTCGAGCGCGGGTTTTAATCACATCGACAATGTACGGGATGCCGGAATGTTCGTGAAGGATGTGGGCAGGAAATCTCCAACCAGTGTCATAGATCATCCTTAAAGCCCGATTCTGCAACGTCTGGAGTCTGATGAAGGTGGACTTTGCCACCACTCCCCAGATCTCACATCCGTACAGGACCAGAGGCGGGATGATCGCACGATACAGCTGGAGCTTCAGGCGAATGGGCATGGTTTTGGAGCTGAGGATGGGATACAACTGCCGTAGGGCTGCGTGACCTTGTAGTACTTTGCCCCTGACGTGATGCCTATACGTTAGCCGCCGGTCCAACGTGACCCCCAGATACTTCGCCGTAGTGACCCAGGGGATCCGGCGGCGCCGAAGCACGAGGTCCTGCGGGAGCCGGTTTGCCAGCGTGTTGGCCAGGAGAATCGCAGAGCTTTTCTCCGGGTTAATAGACATGCGCCAGTTCTCGCACCATCTACTGATGGCACAGAGGTGGGCTTGTACTTGACGGTAGCTGTAGCGCGGGTTCTTGTTAGTTGCGAAGAGCATGAGATCGTCCGCATACTGACAGATGTGGGTGTTGGGGTGCGTGGGGAGATCGGCCATGTAAGCGTTAAGGAATGCCGGTGACAGTACACTGCCCTCGGGAACTCCTGCGCCAATGGGCCTTTCTCGGGAAAATGAACCCTCCACCTTCACTCGGAAGCTACGCTCCTGTAGGAAACTAGCCACCAAGTAAATGTATGGAGGGGGGATTTCGTGCTGTATGAGTTTGTAGATAAGCCCTTCGTGCCAGGTGGTAGAGAACGCCTTTTCCACGTCAAGCAACACTGCCACCGTTTTGGCCCTTTCCTGGTAAGCCAGGGAGGCCTTTTCGGCTACTCGCAGTAGTTGCCCGGTTGTGGAATGGTCAGAACGAAAACCAAACTGATGTTCCGGTAGGAGGCCTTTTTCCTCTAAAAGAGGTCGAAGGCGGGTCAGGAACAGTTTCTCGAAAACTTTCGAGATAACTGGTAGGAGCCTGATGGAAAGGTAGCTAGAAGGAAAGATCGGATTCTTGCCCGGCTTCAACACGCATACCACACGCGCCCTCTTCCAGACTTCCGGAAAATGGCGCATGCTTAGGCACGCGTTGTAGATCCGAATCAAGTGCATCACAGCTCTAAAGGGAAGGTGCTGGAGCATTTCCGCTGTTACCAGGTCCTGCCCAGGGGCTTTTCTAGGTTTTAGGTGTTGGATGGTGTTAGTTACCTCGCGAGGGGTAACTATCGGGATGTGGAAATCCTCGTGGCCCGCAGGTCCAACTTCTAAGAAGTCTTCTACTGCTCGCTCCACGAGGTCAGTATGATCGTCGTTCTGAGGGTCGACTGTAGGCTGGAATTGAGTTTCCAGATAGTCTGCTAGCGCCGCTGCTTTTTCCCTCGGTTCAAAGACAAGTCTTCCCCGAGGGCTATGCACAGGGTGCTGGTGTACAGTTTTATCTTTCCTCAAGCCTCGGACGATGCGCCATGGTTTCCTCTCCTGGAGGTTTACATGACGCAACGTGTTTTCCCAAGCTGCTTGCCTATGTTTTCTTAGGAGTCGTCTCACCAGGGATTTGAACCTCTGGTGTATTACTCCTATCCTAGGGTGACGGGATCTCTGCCATAGCCTTCTAACAGCGTTTTTCGTTTGAATGAGGCGTTTCAGTGGGACAGGGATAGCTGTAGGGTTTGGTGCGTCGGTAGGAATGCGGTGCGTATGAGCACGCACCGCATTTAGGACAGAGGTTGAGAACCCCGTGGCTGCCTCCTCGAGAGCCTCTATGGAGTCAATTCGAGGACATGCTTCCACGGAGTTGTGGAGGGCTAGGACGGCTGCGTCCCAGTCGACTTCCTCAACCCAATCAGGCACTCCCAGCGCAGTTAGATTAACGTCTGAGTCGACCACAACAGGGTTGTGATCAGAATCCAGAGCGTCAATCACCAGGTGAAATGGAATGTTCTTTGTGACAATGAAGTCTATGACATCCGCGGCGCCGCGTGCCGGGTAGTATGTTGGACCTCTCGGCCCGTATGCATGTAGGGCCGGGTTCCCGCTAATGAGACGGTAGTCCCCGACCCTTCACGTTCTGGGTGTGGCTGTGCCAGCTTGGGTGTTTGGCGTTGAAGTCGCCTGCGATGCAAACCCTTTGGTGTAGGTTTAGGAGTGCCGTGATGTCCGCTTCATAGAAGCGCCCACCCGGAGGATCATATACCGCTACAAGTACCACGTCGCAACCACCTAAGGATAGCTTTATGGCGGTTGCCTCTAGGTGTTGTAGTGGAGGAATGGTAACAGGAATATGTGTGAGATGGTTCTTTATGAAAATGGCAGTACCACCGCCCTGTCGGCCGACCCGATCAGACCGATGGGCGACGTAACTTGGCAGACTGAACTGTACACCGGCGTGCAAGTGTGTTTCGCAGACCATAAGGATATCAATGCCATGGCTGTCTGCAAACTCCAACAGGCCAGGTCTCTGCTCTCTAACTCCATTTGCGTTCCAAAACGCAGCTCTAAATGATCGCACATTTCTATGCGCCATTTAAGAGCTTGTGGAGCTAGCGTAGAGTTCCTTGGCCGTTTGAAGCATTATAAGATGCTTCTTCACAGCCGATAATTCGGGGTTGAGGATTTGCTCCCTGCAGCGCCGTAGAATGGTGAGGGAACGTTGTACGAGGTCCGCAAACCAAGTTGCCAGTTCAATAAACTCCGCGATGTCCTCTGAGCCGAAGACATCTCCCAAGACCTTTGACTGAGTGCTAATTCGTTAGTTAGTTAGTTTTTTTAAAAGTATTGGCCTGGTGCCGGTACATTGGGCCCGGCTTACAGGCTATATTTACATTGATTTACAGTTGACTTTGTTCATATTTACAGTTTTCGCTATATACAAAAACCCATACGGTGACCATCTGTAGGTCACCGAGAATAGTTTTCTTTTGTCTTTTGTCTGTTTCGTCTTTGGGTTATATATACATATGTACATATTTACAAATTATATACAGACACATACACGCACGCATTCACCCACACACACACTCGTACACACATACACACACATCTTCACTGGGCACACCAGAAATATGCGTCCCAGCGCACTACACTATTTACAGTTTTGACACTATATACACTGTCCCGCGGTGGCAGCTCCTGAATATTTTCCGAGGCGAGGGCCTCTGCCGGAACATGTATGTGGCTTAGGGACGAGGTTGCGTGGACGCGCATTAGTCGGCGAGCCGAGCCGCTTCTAGAACATTTTTATCCTAGTATGCTTGCGGTGCTTCGGCTCGCCTTTGCCGATGTTAGCGATCACGTCATTTTCGTGGTTCCTAATGCGCGTCCATGCCGCCATTGCTCTTTTGTCTATTGCCTCCGGGATGAACGGGATATGAGTT
Source organism: Tenodera sinensis (assembly GCA_030765045.1). Classification (NCBI taxonomy): domain Eukaryota; kingdom Metazoa; phylum Arthropoda; class Insecta; order Mantodea; family Mantidae; genus Tenodera; species Tenodera sinensis. The sequence goes on from CM060968.1 coordinate 122,047,827, forward strand.
TCGAGGTGAAGAGTTTGGGTGGTGGTGAGGAGTGGAGCAGAGAGGATTTTTCTGAGGGAGAGGTTTTGGAGGGTTTGGAGTTGTTTGAGGGCAGTTTTGGAGGCATTAGCCCAGGCCACACATGCATACAGGACCACCGAGAGAATAAATGACCTATATAGTATAAGTTTTGACTTTAGTCGCAACTGTTTACTACGGAAGATGGGGGCGCACAGCTTTAGCCGCTGTCTGCCTTTATTGGCGCTATTTTTTATGTGGGTGGACCAACACATTGTTCGGTCCAAGGTGACACCTAAGTATTTAACTTGCTGACGGCAGTGCAATATTTGACCATCGACCGTTAGGTCCGTTGCCAAAGTGTGACGCCGCTTAGAAAAATGAATCAGCTGGCATTTGTCGGGATTAATCTTGATTTTCCAGTCATGTTGCCATGAGAGGAAATTGTTCACATAACGTTGCATTTCTGCAAGGCCGAAACGTGGATTTCTATGGTGGTTGTATATTGCAGTGTCGTCAGCATACATGGCGACCTTGCATCTGGCGTCCACTGGGAAATCATTGGTGAACAATATATACAGAAAAGGGGACATTATTGCCCCTTGTGGGACGCCAGCCCGCATCACTCGCTCCCGTGAGGAGGAGCGGCCCACTTGGACGTAAAACTGCCGATTTTCTAGAAAATTGTGCAGCAAGTATAGATAATTTTGAAGAGCCGGGAAATTGTGGTGCAGTTTATAAATAAGGCCATTGTGCCAGCACCGGTCAAATGCAGCTTCTACGTCCAGAAATAGCGCCAACGTTGAAGCCCCATTGTTAAATTGCTCTGTTACGTCATCAGTTAGTCTGAGGAGCTGTAGTTCAGTGGAATGTCCTTTTCTAAAGCCAAACTGTGAATTTGAGAGTTCATGTGTTGCGGAGACTTGTTTTTGAAGCCGAGAAAGGATACATTTTTCGAGCAGTTTACCAATAGTAGACAAAAGACTAATGGGACGGTAGTTTTGCGGTTGTCTGGTGCTTTTCCCTTGCTTTGGGAGCATGATAACCTTAGCTCGTTTCCAAGTAGAGGGGAAATAGCCTTGCTGCAAACAGGCGTTAAATATCTTTGTTAGTTGCACCAGAGCTTTTCTCGGGAGATGCTTAAGTTCCTCATTAGTCACTTTGTCTGGACCGGCAGCTTTCCCATTAGGCAATTTCCTAATGAGCTTGTAAATTTCCTGCGGTGTTATGGTGGGTAGTTGTTGCTCTTGCTTCTGCGCCACCCAGGTTTGTACCCATGTCTGGACCTCCCGTTCTATTTCACAGTTGGTCACTGGGTTTTCGGTGAATCTGTCGTGGAGACAGTCAGCGAAGACCTCGGCTTTCTCCTCTGCGGAGAAGTGCAAGCCGCTTTGAGTGTGCAGCGCCTCAGTTGCGGAGTTGACGCTCGTGGAAACTTTGAAAGCCTTGAGTAATTTCCACAAAGAAGAGTCCGAATGTGTGGTACTCAGCATTTTGTTTTCCCATTGTTCAGTTTTATTGATTTTAATTTGTTGCCGAATGATGTTGCGTAGCCATTTTGCTAGCACTTTATATTCAGGCTGACGGGTGTATCGCCACAGTTTTGTCAAGCGTCGTCTCCGCGCAATGAGTTGCTCTACCTCGGGGTACGTGCAAAAACCGGGTGGTCTTGTGGTGTATGTGGTAGCATTTCTCTTGGCTGTGTGTAGCGAGGCAGTAAAGTTTTCAATGGCGGCATCTATGTCTGCCTCGCTATAGTATGACAGTCTGGGTTGCGCCATCCCGTGCATTTCAGTGGTGAACTTATTCCAGTCGGTCTCAGCTCTACTTTGAGGGCCAGAGGCACTGGCTGAAATGCCACCCTGTATGTCGAAATGCACAGGAAGATGGTCGGAGTCCAGGCTGTGATAAACAGTAAAGTTATTTAACAGTGTCGCATTTTTTGTTAGTACGATGTCCAAAATCTCAGCGTCAAAGTGCCCTGATCGATGCCAAAAAGTGGGTTCTGGGGGAAGATGTACCTCAATGTCATCATTATCAGTTATAAATTCAACCAGGAGATTTCCCGCCGCGTTTGCCAGGCGTGAAAACCACCAGGGGTGCCGGGCATTGAAATCTCCTGCAATTATAACGTGCTCCTCTAAAGCGAGGATCTGCTCGAGGTCTTGTGTAAAGTCTGGGGAGTTAGGGGGCCGATAAAGTGCTACCAGCATAACCGTTTTACTATTTACACGTGTTTTAAGTGCTGTGCACTCTAACGCTGCCATTACAGGCAACGTAACAGAAGCATGAGCAATAGTATTTCTAAGCAAAATAGCAGTCCCTCCCCCTTGTCTGCCAATTCTGTCGGTCCGAAAGATTTTATACCCCTGGAGCTTAAAAGTGTGCTCGTGCTTTAATTTTGTTTCGCAGATGAATGCGACGTCAATTTTGTTACGCCGTAGGTAGTTTTCAAGTTCGTGTTGCTTCCTGTGGATGCCATCTGCATTCCACAGTAGTGCGCGAGTTAAAGTTGTGCCTCCCCTTACGTGGGCCATTTATTCTAAAAGGGCTGAGAGGAGACATATGATGGTCTCTATTTTCTCCCAAGTGTTGCTGCAGCTTTTGAATTTGGCCAGGAAAGGCTGCGCCTTCATCAATAGTGATGGTAAATTTAGGTCTCTGAACATGTTTAATATATCTTTTATCCCACTCAGGTCACCCGTGGGCGCCTGTTGGGGTAGTGGAGGGGGACCATTCTGTGGTGGCACTGGTGCGTTTTGCCCTCCGGTAGTTCCCGCATAGGAGATACCTGTTTGAACCAGGGCCGGGTGTATGATGGGTTTTGGCCCTGGCTGAGCACTGGGAGAGCTCCTGGCTATGGATGCCAGTTGACGGCGGTGACGTTCGTTGCGAAACGTCTCGCACCCCCTGTAGCTGGCAGGATGCGTTTCCCCACAATTAGCACAGTGGGGTACAACGCCCTGCTTGGCCTTTTTCGGGCAATCAGCCAGGCGGTGGAGGTCACCGCAAAGGACACACCGGGAGGTCATATTGCAGTTCCTAAAAGTGTGCCCCAACTGCTGGCAGTTGTAACATTGCGTTATGTTTTGGTTTGTTTTCAGGACCTCCACGGTGACCATCATATGGCACACCTCTCGTTCCTGTAAAAGTTTTTGGTTTTCGGTGGTCCTGTCAAGACTAACCTGAAAATTTGGCAGAGGCCTCCCACGTGAAATCATCTGTCGTACTTGGACGCCGGTGTAGCCTTTTAGGACCAGGTCCTCTTTCACGTAATCTTCCTCTAAGTCAGCTGGAAGACGTTTGATTACGTAGCGAAGAGGTTGATCCCCACGTGGAGTAAAACTGTAGTTTTCTACTCCGGCGTCCTTCAGGAGCTGCATTGTCGGGTTCGCGTCCTGCTTCCGTTGGAGGAAGAGCTTAAGGCAGTCCCTCGTCGTCTGCAATTTATATGTGCCGGCAGGAAGGGAGCCACGCAGGATGCGGAGGACCTTTACCGTGTGTTGGACGTCAGGGATTATTATTCTTGGTGGTTTCTGGTTGTCTGATGCTTTTGCTGCGTTGTTGGATGTGCTTGGGGCGGGAGTGGGGGTGGGAATGGTGGGCTGGGTGGTGTGTTTCTTCTGTGTCTGTGTTTGAATGGGGGCTTTGGTGGGGGGTAGCTTGGGGAAGGGGTCTCTAGAGGTGGAGGCTATTGCGGGTTGTGGTGGTGGATCCTCTGACGTCTCGTCGTCGGATTCTGCATCAATTTGTACCCTCAGCGGCGCGTAGGTGTTTCTCGTGGCGAGGGGATATGGCGGCGTTTTTTGTTTTGAGACGCGCTTGGGGCGCTGCTGGTCGGGACGTTCACTGTCTGAATCGCTTTCCCGGCCGCTTCTTCTATTCCTCTTATTTCTTGCAGGCACTTGTTGCCACCCCTCGCTGAGGATGACTAATCGCCGCTTCTTGAGGGCATGCTCTTTGTAGCAGAACCCGAGGTCCTGTGCGAATTTTGAAAATTGTTGGGATTCCCCATCCATATTTGCCAGCACATTCTGGTAGTAGATGATCTCTCCCTTTAGTTCATCTACTTCTTTCTGAAGTTTCTCTATTTCCATTGCCTTACGCTCTTCCTCTGTCATCTGGGTCTTCTTGGTTGGTTGGTCCGTGGTTCGTTGGCCGTTGGGAGCTGTAGTCAATGGGGCTGTAGTGGGCGGGGCGAGTGCGGTGGCAGTCACGGCTGCTGCGCTGGATGCCATCACTTCCCTGACTCCGCTCTCGGCGGCCGGCGGATCAGGGGCATTCTCCATCCCCTTCTTGTTCCCGCTCCCAGTCGCAAGTGCTTCTGGGAGCCTCCACTTAGCGTGGGTACACTATATTTCGCGCGCTTTTTATACTGTCACTTACACACTATATTTACACTATAATTATACGTAGAATTATTTACACAGGGGACGGAGTACTATTGATACTCATTCACATATTAGTTATTGCACTTCACTCAAAATATACGTCCAGGTGTACACGGACACACTAAACAAAACACTATATAACAACGCTTATATAACTACACTCTGTACTCAATATCCCTAATCAAATGTGTGTGGAGAGCGCCACAGCCACTTGATATTTATACGTCTTTCCCGCCAAAATTATGGCAGTTGACAATGATCCCGCCAAACCGTTTCACGTGACCGTTTCTCGCGCGCACCAACAAACTCCTCTTCTCACAACGGTCACAACACCTCTAAAAAGGGTATCTGGAGCACTTTACTTACAGTTACTCCTTATTTGTCCTCTGAAGCACTCTACTCAGTCACTTATTTGAACACGCTTTTCCCGACAAAATTATGGCAGTTGTATCCTCGACAATGATCCCGCCAAACCGTTACACGTGCCTGTTTCTCGTGCGCACTAACAAAGCACTTCCTCACTCGCCGAGCTCTACCATTCAACTCTCCCTTGCTAATTCGTGGTGTTGTGTGGGTCCTATTTATAGAGCCAGTCTGTGATGACGGGCCAGCGCTGATTGGCTGCGCTGATGCTGTTGCCTGGTTGGCTGTAACAGCTGATGCCTGGTTGGCTGTAGCAGCTGGTGCCTGGTTGGCTGGTGCAGTTGGTGGGGGAAGTTGGGCAACACTTTTGTTACCAGCCTCCACCATGGCTGGTTCTGGCTCTGCACTTACAGTCACATGAGCCTTACCCCTCTTCCTCCTCTTTTTAGGAGGACGTTTGTCCTTAGGGGCAACACTGGGGGGTGGCACAGGATGTTCTGTGCCCACCTTTGGGGTGACGCTTGGGACTGGCGTTGTCTTTTGACTGACAACCCGGTTTTGTGGGGTTGTTTCTGCACTCTCGGCCTGTACTAGGACACTTTCGTGCTCCGACATTGCCTGTGCAAAAGACACCCCCTGTCGGATTTCTGGTACTTTGCTCTGTCTTCCTTGCATAATTGCAAGTCGCTTCGGGCAACCGCGATAGATGCCTATGTGGCTCCCGTCGCAGTTGGCACACTTTTTGTTTTCTACTGGTGTCGGGCAATCCTTCACCAGGTGCTCTCCTGCACAGCGAAGGCACTTGAGTTGCCTCTCACAAGCATGGCTCGAGTGGTAAAAGCCCAAGCAATTATAGCATTGGGCTGGCCCCTCCCTGCTGTGGTAGGGCTCAATGGTAACCCTCGTGTTGTACAGGTGGGTCACCTGATCGATTTTTGGGGTTCCCTCACCCTGTTTGTCGACTACCACTAAAAATATTGGCAGGGGTACCTTGGTGGGTTTCCCCTCCTTTTCCTTTGTGGTGGTTAATTGCACCACGGACCTCGGTTTGATACCGTGTTCGTCCTGTAGGCCGTCTCGGATATCCTGGGGGTCTGTCTCCGAATCAAGACCCCTGACCACTCTGCGAACCACGTGGGGACGCTGAAGTAAGTGTGGAATTTAATTCCACACTCCTTCAGCACCCCCCTCACGGCAGTGTGGTCGTCAGAGGTGGTGGTTCTGATGACAACCCGCCCTGGATGTCGGGTTGCCTGGAAAGTGGCCTTTAACCGCCGTCTCAGTTCCTTCATAACCTTTATTTGGTTCGGGAACGGATCGGACACAATCGGAGGGATTCTACCCTCCTTTTGTGGGGCCTGGTTTGGGGCGAGCGCTGCAGTTGCAGATGATAGTGAAGGGGGAGTCCCTTCCGGCTTTGAACCGGAAGATCTCCTCCTACGGCTCTGCACTACAACGAAGCCGTCGTCATCCAGCGTTGTAGGTGCTGGGACAGGGGTCATAGGTACTGGTGGTGGTGTGACAGGGACTGCGTTCCCTTGGTTCACAAGACCAATAGCCTTTTTGGCCTTCGGCCTGTTCTTGGCCCTGAGGAGCGTCTTGGCTTTCGCCTTGACGATATTCACCCTTGGACCAAGGGAAGGGTTCTGGGTAGAGGTAGTTGCGGTACCTATCGCGTCAGGTCTTACCTTGGCGTTGGTACTCGGCATGTCTCTAGTCTTTGCAGGTGCCATCCGGCATCCCACAGAGGGTTTAACGCCTTGCGACGCGCCTATGGGGGTTCCAGTGAACCCCGGGTCCAGGCTAGAGCCTGGTCCCTTGGCTGCAACCATGTGGGCCTGCGGTCTCGTTTGTCCGTCGGTCGGTGCCGAGTCAGCTCTGGTGTTCTCCATGTCTGGGTGCTGGTTTGAAATAGCTCGGTGAGCTATTTCTAGTAGGTAGGCAAGTAGAGGGCTGATGCCCACTTCCTCCTCCGTCCCGGAGCCCCTCCGGGAAAGTTGGTGTTCTGATGTCTCTTCTTTCTTCTCCAACTTGGAGTGCCCTAAAATCTGCTATCAGATCTCTTATAGGACACTCCTCGACGAACTAGCGGCGCCCGGCCTGGCAAATGCACTGTTGAGTTGACGCGGTCCGTAGAAGCTGCTCCCTGGCGAGAGGTCACGCAGTTGGCTTCCCCGTTCTTCCAGTGTCCAGTAGATTCGAGGTGCAGACGATGCGAGTTCCGAATGCGCCCGAGATGCAGCTAGCCCCCTCCCACCAACCGCACTGCCTCAGCGAACCCCGAGCCAATCAGTGAAGACCCCTCCGTGTATAAAATCCGCATCCCAGACAGTCAACGTCCCCTTTTCTGTATATATTATTCACCAATGATTTCCCAGTGGACGCCAGATGCAAGGTCGCCATGTATGCTGACGACACTGCAATATACAACCACCATAGAAATCCACGTTTCGGCCTTGCAGAAATGCAACGTTATGTGAACAACTTCCTCTCATAGCAACATGACTGGAAAATCAAAATTAATCCCGACAAATGCCAGCTGATTCATTTCTCTAAGCGGCGTCACACTTTGGCAACGGACCTAACGGTCGGTGGTCAAATATTGCACTGCCGTCAGCAAGTTAAATACTTAGGTGTCACCTTGGACCGCAAAATGTGTTGGTCCACCCACATAAAAAATAGCGCCAATAAAGGCAGACAGCGGCTAAAGTTGTGCGCCCCCATCTTCCGTAGTAAACAGTTGCGACTAAAGTCAAAACTTATACTATATAGGTCATTTATTCTCTCGGTGGTCCTGTATGCATGTGTGGCCTGGGCTAATGCCTCCAAAACCGCCCTCAAACAACTCCAAACCCTCCAAAACCTCTCCCTCAGAAAAATCCTCTCTGCTCCACTCCTCACCACCACCCAAACTCTTCACCTCGAAACTCATATCCCGTTCATCCCGGAGGCAATAGACAAAAGAGCAATGGCGGCATGGACGCGCATTGGGAACCACGAAAATGACGTGATCGCTAACATCGGCAAAGGCGAGCCGAAGCACCGCAAGCATACTAGGATAAAAATGTTCTAGAAGCGGCTCGGCTCGCCGACTAATGCGCGTCCACGCAACCTCGTCCCTAAGCCACATACATGTTCCGGCAGAGGCCCTCGCCTCGAAAAATATTCAGGAGCTGCCACCGTGGGACAGTGTATATAGTGTCAAAACTGTAAATAGTGTAGTGCGCTGGGACGCATATTTCTGGTGTGCCCAGTGAAGATGTGTGTGTATGTGTGTACGAGTGTGTGCGTGGGTGAATGCGTGCGTGTATGTGTCTGTATATAATTTGTAAATATGTACATATGTATATATAACCCAAAGACGAAACAAACAAAAGACAAAAGAAAACTATTCTTGGTGACCTACAGATGGTCACCGTATGGGTTTTTGTATATAGCGAAAACTGTAAATATGAACAAAGTCAACTGTAAATCAATGTAAATATAGCCTGTAAGCCGGGCCCAATGTACCGGCACCAGGCCAATACTTTTACAATAAATAACTTGAAACTTGAACTTGAAACAACGCCTCAGACGCAACTGTACCTTCACCAAGAAGACTTCGACCACGCCACCGATGATGTCCACCGCAGTAGTGGACGAATCGTCTGGACCAAGTTACTCCAGCAGACCACGGCAAATCAGCCCGGAAGACTCTTTTAGAATTTCAAACACCGGCCGTGAAAGCCTACGCCTACTCAATACAATTATTGCTCACATTGTAACGAGACTCTTCTATCTTCTATCTCTAGCACATTATGGACGCCTATTATGAGGACGACGTCATTAGTAGGGATTGGTTCCTCTCGGCTCGATTAACATAAATTATCCTATGAATAGAAGATTTTCTCGCTCGATTAACACAATAATAGAACGGTAATTAATCAACCCCCACCCCCTGGCACCATATTCTAGTGAGTGAAGGTGTTTTCGAAAAAAATGGGAGTGAGAAACTTGAAATTAATGGTCAGCTGTCAATTTGATATATTTATGTGACAGTTGCGATGTACTCCTGTGAAAATATATAACAACTTTGAAAAAACAAGCTGCATATTCCAAGGGTGCAGATTCCAGACACCGTCATTTTTCCTGTCGTCACAGGTTTTCCATTGTTGTATCTTTCTGGCCGATTATCGTGAACCCGACAGGACAGGCCACTAACCGTGGTTTCCATACTCTGATAGCGTAGTTGTGGGGAATGAAGATACCATAACGTTCGAGCCTTTGGAACATATGCGTTTCCGATGGTTCAGGGGTGTCTTACAATTATATATTATACAATTATATATTTTCACAGGAGTACATCGCAACTGTCACATAAATATATCAAATTGACAGGTGATCATTAATTTCAGGTTTCTCACCCCCATTTTTTTCCTCTCGAAAACACCTGCACTCACTGGAATTTGGTGTTAGGGGGGTGGGGGAGGGTGGTTTCCATACCCTGATAGCGTAGTTGTGGGGAATGAAGATACCATAAGGTTCGAGCCTTTGGAACATTTGCATTTCCGATTGTTCAGGGGTGTCTTAGAAGTGCAAGAATTTTCGTCGGCTGACGCCGACGAACCTATTCCAAAACAGGCACACGCCACCGGCACATAGAAAGCAGTCCTCTACAGCTGATACCGACTATTCCTCAGGTGCTGTGGCACGGTGTATGGTGACAGAGGACTGATGTTCTCTAAAACTTCGCGACTAGCACGTAAGCAATTTGACTTGACGATCAACTTGATCAGGACTCACTGGAATCCAAACTGCAGGTCCAAAATGTGTTACACGTTCCACCTCATCTCTAGTGACCAACGAGTTTCCACACAAAGGTGCTAGTGGTGATCAAATTAAGCCCAATCGTGGTTCTCCTCCTTTGTAATTCTGATGGCTAACTTTCCGTCATGTTCTCGTCCCCCACTTCATTTAACGTTCCTCACTACCACGTGCCTCTCTTAATATCACTTTAAATGGCTCACATTCTTCCTACTTAATGTAGATTGAACATTAATAGTCTCCTCTGCTTCCAGAAACGAGCTTTGTTGACTTTAAGTACAATTATTTTTACTTTTACGTCACAGATATTTGGCGTTGACACTGCGGGTAGCTTCAATTGTGTATTGCATCTGAAAGACACGAGACAGGCACATGTGCCATCTTGGCTGTATGCTAAGACAAGCTTCTATAGGGTCTCTGGTGCTGTACGGCACCTGCAAGCTTTTATAGTAAATTCCACACCAAATCACAGTTAGCGGAGTATTACAGCACAGCACTCTCAACTGAAGATGGTGTCATTCCGCGCCGTTCTTTCCGACCTCGAGCTTCTCGGTATTTCTACTACTTTGGAATCAGAACGAGCTTAATTTTTCTTCTAGTGAATCCGAAAATGAAACTGAAAGTTGAGGCGGAACCTGGTTCGTACCTCGCTGTAGTGATCGTTGTTCTCCTCCTTGATAGCTCCGGCTAGTTTCTTACCTCGTCGTCGTTCTGTCCTGGATTTGAAGCCCGTCCTTGGCTACTGTCAACACTGGCTTGTTCATATAACATGGACCCTCTCCTTCGGTAAAAGGAGCGATGACCTCAGGTAGTGTGAAAAGCAGCGAAAACAATTTGTGTGGTTTGATTCAGGAGTTGCATTCCCGAATTATATTGAATTTATTTTACATTTCAATTCACCACTAGTTGAACGTTAGCACCCTTGCATACTGTATTTTGCTTCTCATTGGCGGCTTAAAAAGAAACAATATCCCTGCACGATTCTTATTTTCGTCTCTAGCACTAGGCTCGCTCCGCTATACGCGAACTGCACTAATACGCGACGCACTTCTAAGCCACAATAATCACATTTGATTCACTTGGCGCACTGACTCGCGGTGTTCCATTATTTTACGTCGACACCTTCTTTTACTGATAGCACGTGTGTGATTGTCCGAAGCTGTTTGGAGACTAATAAAGACTACGTGAAGACGGTATCACGACGGTATGGAGACTGTATCACAACGGTAAGAAGTATGACGACGGTAGGAACACTGTCTGGAGACTGTGTTGAGTTTGCAATTTCATGTACCTACCTTTAAGCGCGCGGGCTCATGCACTTTACTTCATTTTGATTGGTGGGCTTTATAGACGATTTTACGCGCCTTAAGATTATGTATTTAACTAGCGGATTTTCATTGGATCTTACGCGGGTGGAGAGAGCCTAAGTGCCTTTTTCCCCAAAATGTGCAAGTTTCTAGCTTTTTAAACTGAAGTCCCGGACAGTGCTCTAACATGAACGCTTTACATCTGATACTTTCCAGGCTTGCAAATACAATCAAAATTACAAATTTGATTAGAATAATCGTCGAAAATAACCTTTACATTTTATTCAATGATATCTAATCACACTCATTATGTTTGTTACTTAAGTAATAAAAATAATTATAATTGGAGGCTTTCCGGTCTAAAACTACCGTCTCAAAGGGAATGCGAAAGTGAACAAGAAATAGCGATATTGCAGTCGATCACACTTGTGTAAAAGGCCGTGGTTGCGAGCTCCTTTGTTTCGCTGGAAAGACGGGCATTTGTGCCGCAAATCCATCCCTTTGGACAATAGTGTTGCAGGAGTTACACCTGGAATTTTCAGTAGTGCTTCGCAGGCATCACACTGTTTGTCATTTTTAATGTGGATATGGAACAGTATACATAATTGTGGAGCAGACAAACTTTTGTTCATTTATGACCAACATGGTTCCATTTTCCTCTCTCCTTCGGCTTAAAAAATGGCACGACACGCACCCGGATGAAATGTGGCTATATTACTAACCACGTTGATGTCAAGAGCTTTCAAAGGAAGAACATTGTCCACCGATCCTCTCATTGAAACACCCCAGTTCCGGAATTACAAATAATCGGACAGGTATTTAT
>CM060968.1:122062010-122117010 GCA_030765045.1 Tenodera sinensis
GTTATTGTTATTATTATTTATTATTGACCGCCTCCGTAGCGCAGTTGGTAGCGCGCTTGCCTGTGGCGCGGAGGACCCGGGTTCGATCCCCGGTACCAGCAGGGGGATTTTAACCCCTCTGGGAAGTCTGGCACGGTGTGCACTCAGCCTCGTTAGGTCCCGGGGATGAAGAAGTAGCGGCCCCAGGTCTAGAAAACCGCATAAATGGCCGGGAGGGCTCAGGGCGCTGACCACGTCCCACCCTCCAGTACTGCACCTCACCAATGACGCCTGTAGTGGGCAGAGGTGGGGGACGCAGCGGCTGGGCGGTAGGCCTTGGCCCTTCGTGGGCTGTCGCGCGGGGTTTACATTACGTTTACATTATTTATTATTATTTTTTGTTATTATTGTCATTGTTATTATTAATATTAATATTATTATTATTATTATTATTATTATTATTATTATTATTATTATTATTATTATTATTATTAATGAATGACTATTCTTCTTCTTCATTCTTCTTCATTCGTTCTTCATCATTCTTCATCATTCTTCATTCATTCTTCATCATTCTTCATTGATTCTTCTTCATTCTTCGTCCATTCTTCATTCATTCTTCATCATTCTTCATTCATTCTTCATTCATTCTTCATTCATTCTTTCTTCATTCATTCATTCTTCATTCATTCTTCGTTCATTCTTCATTCATTCATTCATTCTTCATTCATTCATTCTTCTTCTTACTGCCGGCGCTGCCGCCGCCACCGCCGCCGCCGCCACCACCAGCACCACCACCACCACCACCACCACCACCACCAGTACCACCAGTACCACCACCACCACCAGTACCACCACCAGTACCACCACCACTACCACTACCACTACCACTACTATTACTAAATATTACTATTATCATCATCATCATCATCATCATCATCATCATCATCATCATCATCATCAAACACCTAAGAATTGCTCGCCACTTTTAGTAATGGTTTAAGACCAGTGGATAACCCGGCCAAAAGCGCTTCTTTAGGAGTTTTTATTGTCCTATCCTTCCAAACTTTTGATACAGTGTGCCCTACATTTGCCCAACTTTCATCAAGGTACACGATTTTCCTTCCCTCTTTCCTGAACTGTTTTATTTTCCGTAAATAGGAATGGCGCCACACTATATCACTTCTCTCAATCATAAGCGATTTATTTCCTCTCTTTTCAAAATCAAATCCCATTTCCTTCACTAAGCGATAAAAGGTTGAATATTTAAAATTTAGCAAGTCCTTATCCTCATTGACCTTTTTCGATACGGACAGAATTGTAGGGGGAATTTTTTGAAACAGAAACAGTCGTATAGAACTGCGTACAAAAGCATTATATTTCACCCTCCTGCTGGTTTTGTATGTATGTACCATTTGTGTTCTTTTCCGCGGTGTAGTGATGGGACCCTTTTTACATTCTTTTTTAATCTAAAAAATGTACGCCTACTCACACCAATAGCCTTATAAAGTTCACTAACAATAAACGAGTCACTGTGTCCGGGGTTCTTATCCTTTTAATCATACACCCTAAGAATTGTTTTTCGCTCGCTACTTTTAATAATTTCGCCTTTTCTTCTGCGATCCATTGCGCACTGATCACTTAACTGCAATGCACACGATTACCAGAGAACTTGTAAAACACACACCTCAAATTCCCGAAACCTATTGAAAGCCTCCACTGAAGTACAATCCCTTATCGGCCCTACAACTGCCACACATCTGGTTTCCACCATCTGCAAGACAGGAGAACCGGGTGTTGTTGGCCGTGCGCTTGGCGCGTTAAAAACGTTTGCTTTTAAATGGTGATTTATGGATGGCTTGTTACTGGAGATGTTCTATATTTATATAAATAATAATTTCGTTATTTCCTTGACAACTTTGTCGCTGGAAGTTTTTACGTGGACTTACAGAACGAGAATTAGCCAGCGACGACATTTTCCACTGTATAAACGAAGAATCCTAACACTTTGTTTGAAACTTTATTTTTTTTTTTAAGAAATATGTTTAGACATATTGATATAATCTAAATACTAACGTGCCCTATAAAAGCAAGCGAATAATCCAGATTTTTTTTTCATTGCAATTATTTCGGCTTAAAGCCATGTTTAAACGTGCGGAGCTAGAAAAATGTTAAAAAATCGGCTTTCAACAAAATTTTACATTTTATTATTTAAAAAAATGTACAATTGCATAAAAGGTTTATCGTGCATGCCATAGTATTCTTCGACACATTTTACACCGAAATGCATGTTCATACTTTATCTTAGTCACATTTGAAAACACGCAAATTTGGCAACGGCGCACCTGAGTCTTCCATAAGAATAACATGGTCCATAAGAGCTCGTTGTGCCTTCATAACGTGAAAATAGCGATTAATCTGTTTCAAATTCCCACATTTTATACGATGTAAAAACTGCTGCAAACATTGCTCTCGCAGGATTTCACTTAGAAATAATTCGAGAGCTGCTAAGAAAGCATGCCACTCCAAAATAATCAAGTAAAAACGGACACCCCACGTCGGCGGATTGTGTTCTTTGTTTGAAAGATAGGTATTTTCCATCCCTTATATCCCCCCTTGCAGAAAAGGAAAACAAATCAGCAATATATTGTACAGTTTTATACATTAGGTATGAATGCTATGAGTATCATGATGAAATTAGCTTCAATAGTGCAAAGAAATTATAAAATATCATTGGAAACTATTAAAACCTACCATGCCCTGCAATAGATATAGCAGGAATAAACTATAAAATAAATACAAAAACCTGCATTGTGGTATTTCTCCAGAGCTATAAGAAGAAAACTGTATGAGAAAAACAATTACTGTGGGTAGGGTAGTTGGGGGAAGGCTGGCGCACTTTTGTATGGGCAAGATGGCCGCCATGCGTGATCTAAGGGTTAGCAGTAAGGTGGTAGAGGAAGCAGGATGTTGTAGTAGGGTAGCTGGGGGAAGGCTGGCGCACTTTTGTATGGGCAAGATGGCCACCATGCGAGATATAAGGGTTAGCAGGTAAGGTGGTAGAGGAAACAGGATGTTGTAGTAGGGTAGCTGGGGGAAGGCTGGTGCACTTTTGTATGGGCAAGATGGCAGCCATGCGTGATCTAAGGGTTAGCAGGTAAGGTGGTAGAGGAAGCAGGATGTTGAAGATGTTTGAAGCAGTCTCTAGGGATAACTTTTAAGGCCTAGCAGTGTATGTATGTTTATGAGCGTTCATGGTACCTACCTGAGTATGTCGTTCACTATATCGATGTATGCCGCCTAACGCAAGAGCTTTCTGACTCAATTGAATATATTACCTCAACATAATGGCACCTCACCTCACATTGCCTCGCTAACCTAACCTAACCTAGCCTAAGCTAAGCTAAGCTAATCTAGCTTCCACTCTTTTTACTTTGGTCTTTCATAATTCAACCTAACCTAAGCCCCATACTTCTACTCGTCTAGCCTAAGCTAACCTAACCTAAGCTCACCTAACCTAGCTCCCACTCTTTTTACTTTGGTCTTTCATAATTCAACCTAACCTAAGCCCCATACTTCTACTCGTCTAAGCTAAGCTAACCTAACCTAGCTCCCACTCTTTTACTCTGGTCTGTCTATTTTTAACATAACCTGAGCCTCATACTTCTACTCGTTTAACCTAACCTAACATTACTTAACCTAAGCGAGCACAAGCTCTCCTATTTATTAAAACATTTTAACCTGACTCAACCTAACCTATCTCATCCCATTTTAGTCGATCATTCTATTCTACTATAACCTATTCTGATCTTTGCACCATGCTGTTTCAGACTTAGATATTTGAGGCGATATTGTTTAGAAGAAGCCTCCTAAAATATTTAAATTGTCTGTTTATAGTGGTGAATTGTTGTTACAGTGGGCAATGATGTAGATATTCAATTGTCTTGTTCATGTGTTATCTGGATTGGCGTCGCGTCTGATACACCAAGTCCGAGTAAAAACTGCAATATTACGGCATATATGCCATAATATACAAATATTCATGTGTAGTAGTAGGAAGGAATTACCCTTCACACAAGAGATATATTATTTTACGACGCGGGTCACAATATAAAGAACTTATAGAACATAGAATAGTGCGTGGTCCGTGGCATCGACGGGTGAACCCCGTACGTAGGAAAGGACGCCAATCCATCATATCGAAATGTACATTCTCGTGTGAGAGTAAAAATAAACTAATTCAACAAATTAAATGTGAACTATAATTCATCAAACCACGTGTTGTCCCGCACCACTCCCTAGATGTGAACATTTAACCGGACTACTGATCAAATTAAGGAGTCGTTCATGCTCACCGCTGTGTTAGCCCGGCAAGGAAGGATTGACATCAAACAGCAAATGGTACCCTCAGATCTCAGTGAGGTAAGGACCCGTAAGAAGAAAGAACGTTACAAATTGGAAACTACCTAGTCAACAGTACAACGAGTCGGAACGTTACATATTTCACTTTCTTTTGCAGATGTTTTTTCAACAACTGTAGATACTTTGAAGCTATTAGACCACTGACGTGCGAACCCTAAGCATTTTCTAAACATTTCACAGTGTGTTAATGCTATTTAGGTGTTTGGCAGGCATTTTAGCCACTTTTGCGGTATTCTGGGGATTTTTACGAATTTTTTGAGGTTTGTCCTGATTTTACGGTGTTCTCACGTCTTTAGATTTTTTTTTTTTTTTTTTTTTTTTTTTTTTTTTTTTTTTTTTTTGTACTTCTAATGAGCATGTAGACCCCTTTTAGAGATTTGTTATGCTTTCAATAACGAATTTCATCCATTTGTAAATTTACGATGTTCTCGTCTAGAGCATTGCTTACGGTCTTTCTAAGCCTAACCTAACATAACCACAAGCCGCTTTAGAGATATTTCTTCATAGTTATTTTACATTATTCATGTTTCTTCTCCCTCCTCCCCCTCTTTCTTACACCATCATTAGAAGACGTAACCATGTTGTTCAATTAGCTATTGCCTCCATCTTTCTACACTGCTCCAGTATGCTATACATGTTAACCTCATTTAACGATTAGTTTGCATAGTTCTGTATCTTCTAATGGTAACACGTCAAACCCTGCCTACATTCCTTCTAAGACTATCCTAACCTAACCCAACCAACAACCATCATCAGCAGGTCACTATAACCTGTACAACCACAAACATCTCCAGCACTCATTATATTGTTAATATGGGACTTACCATACCTTTTAGGTCTTGGCATTGTAACAAAGGTCCAGTACAGCCCACTTTGCACAAACAACGACACAATAACTCAACTGTTATTGTTTCTTTATGAAACTCCACAGCCTTTTATACAACACTGTTGTGACAACAAAATGGCTTGTGCAACTGCACATTAAATCTCAGCCCTCTAAACCTACAAAATGGCTTGTGCAACTGCACATAAAATCTCAGCCCTCTAAACCTAACCTTTCAAGGTTCAAAAGGCAAAATTGAGCAAGAAAGCTCATTGCCCCACTGAAAATTCAAAAACGTGGGCGTGGCTCATTACATTGTTTAAGATTATAATTTTTTATAGCATTTGTAGTTCGAATTTCGAACTAAATCTTTGGGAAAATAATTCCAATTATACATATGTACTTTCAAACAGGCAAATAAAAATATTTTCTGATTTTTTCATAATTTCAAAGTAAGCATATTCCAATTAACCTTATATGAAACAAAACCTTATGTGAAGATAATATCAAGGATATCGTACAACATGTCTTAAAATACTGAGCTATAAGTACTTCAACATAATCGGTTAGAACATATTTTAGTGATAGTTTAAGGCTCTGCAAAGGGCTAGAAAAACAACAATTATGAATAAAGCTGCAAAAGAATACTTTAAAAGAAACACGTTAGCTCATGTTAGGTGGGATTAGCGTTAGAAAAACTACTAGGTGTGTTCGAGATGTTACCTCCAGAACATGCAGAACTAAGCGAAAGGTTCATACAATTGAATAAAATTTTGTGATAGAGGGCAAAATAGGTATAATGAGTAATTCAACATCAATGGTTAGGACGTCTTCCAGTGGAAGTTTAAAGCTCTACAAAGGGGGAGAATAGGAACACGAAAGCTGAATAAAGCTGTAAATAATACTCTAAAGGAAACGTAGAGCTTCCTCAGGTTAGATATGGAAAAAATGTCGAGCATACTATATACAATAGCTGCAGAATATGGCGGTGGTGTAGGATATGGTGGCGTTAGAGATGGTGATATAGGCTATGGTGGCGCTGGTGATGGTGGAGATGGTGGGCGCTGGCGATGGTTGTGATGTAGGTTATGGTGGCGCTGGTGATGATGGAGGTGGTGGGCGCTGGCGATGGTTGTGATGCAGGTTATGGTGGCGCTGGTGATGATGGAGGTGGTGGGCGCTGGCGATGGTTGTGATGTAGGTTATGGTGGCGCTGGTGATGATGGAGGTGGTGGGCGCTGGCGACGATTGTGATGTAGGTTATGGTGGCGCTGGTGATGATGGAGGTTGTGGTGCTGGAGATGTTTGTGGTCGTACAGGTTATAGTGACCTGGTGATGATGGTGATGTAGGTTATGGTAGCGCTGGTGATGATGGAGGTTGTGGTGCTGGAGATGTTTGTGGTCGTGCAGGTTATAGTGGCGCTGGTGATGATGGTGATGTAGGTTATGGTAGCGCTGGTGATGATGGAGGTTATGCTGCTGGAGATGTTTGTGGTCGTGCAGGTTATAGTGGCGCTGGTGATGATGGTAATGTAGGTTATGGTAGCGCTGGTGATGATGGAGGTTGTGGTGCTGGAGATGTTTGTGGTCGTGCAGGTTATGTTGGCGCTGGAGATGATGGAGGTGGTGGGCGCTGGCGATGACTGTGGTGTAGGTTATGGTGGCGCTGGTGATGATGGAGGTGGTGGAGATGTTTGTGGTCGTACAGGTTATAGTGGTGTTGGTGATGATGGTGATGTAGGTTAAGGTGGCGCTGGTGATGATGGAGGTGGTGGAGATGTTTGTGGTCGTACAGGTTATAGTGGTGCTGGTGATGATGGTGATGTAGGTTATGGTAGCGCTGGTGATGATGGAGGTGGTGGAGATGTTTGTGGTCGTACAAGTTATAGTGGTGCTGGTGATGATGTTGATGTAGGTTATGGTAGCGCTGGTGATGATGGAGGTTGTGCTGCTGGAGATGTTTGTGGTCGTGCAGGTTATAGTGGTGCTGGTGATGATGGTGATGTAGGTTATGGTAGCGCTGGTGATGATGGAGGTGCTGGAGATGTTTGTGGTCGTACAGCTTATAGTGGTGCTGGTGATGATGGTGATGTAGGTTATGGTGGCGCTGGTGATGATGGAGGTTGTGGTGCTGGAGATGTTTGTGGTCGTGCAGGTTATAGTGGTGCTGGTGATGATGGTGATGTAGGTTATGGTAGCCCTGGTGATGATGGAGGTTGTGGTGCTGGAGATGTTTGTGGTCGTGCAGGTTATAGTGGTGCTGGTGATGATGGTGATGTAGGTTATGGTAGCGCTGGTGATGATGGAGGTTGTGCTGCTGGAGATGTTTGTGGTCGTGCAGGTTATAGTGGCGCTGGTGAAGATGGAGGTGCTGGAGATGTTTGTGGTCGTGCAGGTTATAGTGGCGCTGGTGATGATGGTGATGTAGGTTATGGTAACGCTGGTGATGATGGAGGTTGTGGTGCTGGAGATGTTTGTGGCCGTGGAGGTTATGGTGGCGCTGGTGAAGATGGAGGTGCTGGAGTTGTTTGTGGTCGTGCAGGTTATAGTGGCGCTGGTGATGATGGTGATGTAGGTTATGGTAGCGCTGGTGATGATGGAGGTTGTGGTGCTGGAGATGTTTGTGGTTGTACAGGTTATAGTGACCTGGTGATGATGGTTGTTGGTTGGGTTAGGTTAGGATAGTCTTAGAAGGAATGTAGGCAGGGTTCGACGTGTTACCATTAGAAGATACAGAACTATGCAAAATAATCGTTAAATGAGGTTAACATGTATAGCATACTGCAGCAGTGTAGAAAGACGGCGGCAATAGCTAGTTGAACAACAAGGTTACAACATCTTCTAATGATAGTATAAGAAAGAGGGGGAGGGGGGAGAAGAAACATGAATAATGTCAAATAACTATGAAGAAATATCTCTAAAGCGGCTTGTGGTTATGCTAGGTTAGGCTTAGAAAGACCGTAAGCAATGCTCTAGACGAGAACATCGTAAATTTACAAATGGATGAAATTCGTTATTGAAACCATAACAATACTCTAAAGGGGGTCTACATGATCATTAAAAGTACCAAAAAAATGCTAAAGACGTGAGAACACCGCAAAATCAGGACAAACCTTAAAAAATTCGTAAAAATCCCAAGAATACCGCAAAAGTGGCTAAAATACCTGCCAGACACCTAAACAGCATTAACATACTGTGAAATTATTTATTTATGCCAACAAACTTACTGTTGGTGTTTTTAAACACACAAGCCGTGTGTGGGCAAAGTTCAAGAGGTAGAACTGGAACTTAAAAATTCAATGCCACAACTGGGATTTGAACCACAGACCTTCCGCTGTGGAAGGTCTGTGGTTCAAATCCCAGTTGTGGCATTGAATTTTTAAGTTCCAGTTCTACCTCTTATACTGTGAAATGTTTAGAAAATGCTTAGGGTTCGCACGTCAGGGGTCTAATAGCTTCAAAGTATCTATAGTTCTTGAAAAAACATCTGCAAAAGAAAGTGAAATATCTAAGTCTGAAACAGCATGGTGCAAAGGTCAGAATAGGTTATAGTAAAATAGAGTGCTCGAGTAAAATGGGATGAGATAGGTTAGGTTGGGTCAGGTTAAAATGTTTTAATAAATAGGAGAGCTTGTGCTGGCTTAGGTTAAGTAATGTTAGGTTAGGTTAAACGAGTATAAGTATGAGGCTTAGGTTATGTTAAATTATGAGAGACCAGAGTAAAAGAGTGGGAGCTAGGTTAGGTTGGCTTATCTTAGACGAGTAGAAGTATGGGGCTTAGGTTAGGTTGAATAAAATTATGAAAGACCAAAGTAAAAAGAGTGGGAGCTAGGTTAGGTGAGCTTAAGTTAGATTAGCTTAGCTTAGGCTAGGTTAGGTTAGGTTAGCGCGGCAATGTGGGGCGAGGTGTCATTATGTTGGGGTAATATATTCAATCGAGTCAGAAAGATCTTGCGTTAGGCGGCATACATCGATATAGTGAACGACATACTCAGGTAGGTACCATGAACGCTCATAAACATACATACACTGCTATAGGCCTTAAAAGTTATCCCTAGAGACTGCTTCAAACATCTTCAACATCCTGCTTCCTCTACCACCTTAGCTGCTAACCCTTAGATCAAGCATGGCGGCTATCTTGTCCATAAAAAGTGCGCCAGCCTTCCCCCAACTACCCTACTACTGTTGTTAGTTACATTTTACCTGATTGGTTGTAAAATCTTTGGGATTTGCAGAAAGGTGGTCCTGAATAATATTGTTTTTACACTTGTTTTTTATGTCTAAATAAAACACTTTGATGAGTGTACAAGTAACTACGTGCATCAGAATGCTAAGAATGAATAGGCACTAATATTTCCTTTCTTTTGTTGTTTATGTTTATCTTGTATTATTTTAACAGTGATTCCTTTCTGTTCACTTTTAAGGCAGAATCTATGAGAAGCATGGTAGTATCATAATTAATTGTGCACAAAAGTTGCAAACATATTCTATTTGTTCATTATTTTATCTCATCACACATGTACAAATACCTAGTATATTTTATTTAAATAATGAAATTAATTTACCTGTGAAAGGTTACTCAGATGAAGTAAATTCATGTTTTCAACTATTACAATGTCCATTGTATATAAACAAAAAGTAATGTTAAATTGTAAACATCTAGTTTTTGTGAGTAAATTCATGTGCATAACTTACCTCGTCTTCTAAAACTGCATATTTTTTCAGCTGACTTTGTGCAACGTTTTCCAGTTGTTGCTGGAAGCTTCCTCCAACCTTAGACGGTTAAGAGACACAAAACAAGAGTTATGAAAATATGATCCCGTACTTGCTCCCAAAAGCAAAGGTATTACTTAAAGGCAATTCCATAAAACATAGCCTATAGTGATTTCAGTCATTTGGGGAGTTCCGGGCCTCACATAGAGATCGGGCCACTGGGCCAATTTGACGGATAGCATCATATAGTTTAACTCTAGACTAGCTTGTATCCATAGTTACAGGTCAATAGCTTGTTTAGTTTTGGAATTACAGCATTTTAAACAAGACAAGTGTAGAGGTTTCCACGAAAATGGAGGATTTGGAAAAACGAGCATTGATTAAATATTCCATTTGGAAGACTTAACGCCTAAAGAATTCAAGGGGGAAATGGACAATACATTGAAAGACTCCGACCCTTCATATACAATGATTAAAAGGTGGGTTGCAGAGTTTAAAATGGGACGTACGAACACTAGTGATGAGCCCCGCTCTGGCCGCCCTGTGGAAGTCACAATACCATAGATCATTGAAAAAATGCATCGTTTAGTGCTGGAAGACCACAGATTAAGGTTGTTTGAGATAGAAGAGGCTACAAACATAACAAAAGAACGTGCAGGTAATATTTTTGGCTTTCACAAGGTCAGTGCAAGATGAGTGCCGCGTTTGTTGACACCTGATCAAAAGTTGCAAAGAAAAATTATTTCTGTTAAGAATTTGGAGCTCTACTGTAAAAATCCCAGTGAATTTTTGAGACGGATTATTACCATGGATACATCACTAGACTCCAGAAAGTAAATCACAGTCAAAACAGTGGATGGCGTCAGGTGAAGCAACTCCAAAAAAAAAGGCAAAGTCAATTTTGTCAGGCTAAGAAGGTTATGGCGAGTGTTTCCTGGGATGCACAGGGAATTATTTTTATTGATTACTTGGAAAAGGGTAAAGGTATCACTGGTGACTATTACACAAGCTTACTGCAACGTTTCAGTGATCAGGTGAAAAGAAAAAGACCTCATTTGGCAAAGAAAAAATCTTATTTCTTCACGACAATGCTTCGGCCCATCGTTCATTGCAATGGGAAAAATGTGCGAATTAAAGTACAAATTGGTTGAACATCCATTCTATTCGCCAGATGTAGCACCCAGTGACTCCCACCTGTTCCCGAACCCTAAAAAATTTCTTGGAGGACGAAGATTTCACACTAACGAGGAGGTCATTGATGCGGTAAACAGCTATTTTGCGGACCATGATAAATCGCACTACAGAGATGGTTTAATTAAATTAGAACACTCATATAACAAATGTATTAGCCTTTCTGGAGATTAAGTTGAGAAATAAAGAAAAAAAAAGCACTTTTAAATACTTTTTTTCACTTGAGGACCGGGACTTATCAGCCGACCCAGGTAGTGGGATGTCAGCACGTTCTCATGTTAATTAGTGGCACGCTAATGCGCTAATGCCGATTCCCTGTTAATATATCGGATTTTTTTACTGATTCAACCTTTTCAACTTTAGCCCACAACGATTTGTGTGAAAGAATAATTTTTTGACTATTATAGTTTGCTTTTGCTCATCCCAAAGTATTTGTAAATACGCGGGCTGTCACTTCCGTTATTGACTGGAATGTTATGACATATTTTTCTGTTGATGTTTTTCGTACACTGTAGTTGTATTAACTAAGACACTTGATAGGCATTGAAAGTCGATGTTTGTATATTTTTACGTTGTGCATAAATGAATCTACATAGTTCGTAGACAATGTCCAAATACGGTTTTTGTGCGTGTCACTTCAATGCATTTAAATGGGTATTGAAATATGGCGGACAGCATGCCACGCCCCTGTTATTAACAACAAACAAAACTGCAATATTTGGTCGACACTAGTTTTTTTTAGACTGTTGCTCATCTTTTGGCGGTCTGTTCTCTAGGTTGCTTGCCTCCACTTCAAAGGCTAGTTTTTGTTTTGTGTGAGGTTGCGTTTTTTTTTTTTGCCTCTTTTTTTTTCAAGTTAGGAAATTTTGTTTTTAAAAATATTTTGAGGCAAATTATTACTGCAGAGTCAAAACATTTGGGAAGGGCAAATGCTAATCCAGAAATTGAAACCATCTGCAATGTTTATGTTAATCCCATATATATTTATACTTAAATACTAATTAATCCGTTAAAATGAGTATGAAACAAGCTTAACTAAGGATAGGTCTCTAACACGCAGATAGTTAAGTTCAAAGGAACGGCCGTTTGGAATAGGTGGCATGCCTTCATCACGGTGTAAGAAACAAAAGCACAAGGCTTCCATATTTCCAATGTATTACCACGAATAAGCCAAAACCGGTGGTGGACAGGGATGTTTTCAGGCAAATTTGCACGCACTGATAACAATTGCAACTTGGAGCTTGAGAGAAGAAATGCGAACGTGTCTTCGGGTAAGTTAAATACAGTATGGAAATATTCCTCGGGAAAACTTGCATGCACGTAGATGAAAAAATGTACTTTCCAGAAGAAAGAAGGGGAGTTAGACCACAAATAAGAACTAAGCAAACTGTCACGTAATGTATACTATCACGTGACAGTTTGCTTAGTTCTTATTCGTGGTTAAAATTAAGTTAAAATTAAGCAGCAGTGTTATCTCAATTCGAAAATGAAGTGTCATCTTACGGAAGGTAGCCACTCCATTGGCAGAGTTACATGTAAATTAACCTTGCAGAAGAGCTTGAGCCAACTGCTCAGTAACCAAGAATGGAGGAAAAACAAGCCGAGTTTAGCTGTCAAGTCGAAATTCACTTAAATGTTATGTAGTGAGGAATGAATACAAATTCACTCACGCAGAGGTATACCAGATCAGACTGGAACACAGTGAGTGGGTGGGTGGGTGAGCGGATGTGTAAATGAGTGGGTGGATGAGTGAGAAACTGAGTGAGAGAGTGAGTAGGTGGATGAGTGAGTGACTGAGTGGGTGGATGAGTGAATGGCAGTGAGAGAGTGAGTGGGTGGACGAGTGAAAGGACGAGTGGATGGGTGAGTGAGTTAATGAGTGTTTATGTGAGTGACTGAGTGAGTGAATGGATAAGTGAGAGAGTAACTGAGTGAGAGAGTGAGTGGTTGGATGAGTGAGTAACTGAGTGAGTGGGTGGATGAGTGAGTGAGAGTGGTGGGTGGATGAGTGAATGGGAGAGTGGGTGAATGAGTGAGCGGCTGAGTTAGTGAGTGGTTAGATGAGTGACTGAGTGACTGCATGGATAAGTGAGTGACTGAGTGAGAGAGTGAGCGGGTGGATGAGTGAGTGGGTGGATGAGAGAGTGAATGGGTGAGTGGATGGATGTGTGAGTGAGAGAGTGAGTGGATAGATGAGTGAGTAGATGAGTAGTGATATACTGTATGTTCTGGCTCAATTAGCATCTCATTAGCATAACAATACACCCCCCCTCCCCCTCCCCCCCCTCCCCTCCCCCCTCCCCCCCTCCACCCCCACATGTGGGAATTTCCAAAAAGGTAGCTGTTCCTTTACCACCACTTAACATAATTTCCCCATTAATAATCCGCCCCCTCACACTCCTCTCGCCCCCCCCCCTTAAGTGACATGGGTATTTCTTTGGACACGTGGGAATTCTGAAAAGAGAGGTTGGATGATCTGTCGCGATCAGGATGACAAAGGAAGGGTAATTTATGACTCCCGTCCCCCCTGACCCTCCTATTCTAGTGTCTGCATGTGTTTTCGAAAGAAGAACGTGAGGGTAAGAAACCCTGCAATGAATGGCCCCTTACAGATCTTGATATATTTATGTGACAGTTGGAAATGTTCCCCTCTGACAGTTTTTGAAAAGAACATGCTACAACTTGCAACGGTGAGCATAGAGGATGACAAAGGAAGGGTAATTAATGACCCCCGTCCCCCCTGACCCTCCTATTCTAGTGTCTGCATGTGTTTCGAATGTGACAGTTGGAAATGTTCCCCTCTGACAGTTTTGAAAAGAACATGCTACAACTTGGAACGGCGAGCATAGACACCCCCATTTTCCTGTCTGAACAGGCCTAGTGTTTTTCTCTTAACATAACAGCCAAAGGTCGCCCACCTGCAGGAAGAAACCTTTTCAATAGCGAAAGAATACTTCTGCATTGACGCGAGGACCACCCATGCGGTCCCCCACTGCGAGGGGTTCCCTGCCTTCCCTCATAATGACCGTATTGTGTTGAATGTCCGTCCAACCCCCCCAAACACTTCAATGCGTTCCCACACAGTGGGGACAAAAGGAAACCTGTAACATAACTCTTAGCAGAAAAACAAACTTGCAGTTCGACATAACGAAACTTTTACTGATCAAAATCTACCCCCACACACGCATTCTTCCGAAGAAAAACCTATTCTCACTGAAATTTTCGGACCGCACACATCTTTGACTTTGCACTAGCCATTAAGCGGAAGGGTAATGAGGCTTTTACATTCACAAGGCTTTATCGTCCACTTTTCCTGTGTCATGTTTTCTAGTTTTTTGTTCTTTATTTATCTATTTTGTTTATTTTGGATTCCTTATGGACTTCAATGATGTCCCGCACAATCAACGCAAGCACTATCTCACGATCTTTTACGCTCATAGAGTTCTCTCTACACACGTTTCTTACTGTGACATGATTGTTTGCATTCTGTTAATCCTCATGAAAATACTGGCTTATACTTCCATTTAATTTCAGTATTATTCTATAAATAACGTTATTTTATACTTGCAACATTCATTTTGTGTATAGTATCATGTTCGACGATCAGAGAGGCTGTTTCTCGTTTCTTTCAAGCAAATTTAAGCTTTGACAACATGTTACTTAAGCTGAAAATATTGTCTCGTCTGTTACCCTCACGCAACTTTCTCTACTCTTGCCCTAACAATTAATACAAAATGTTATTTGCACTAACATCTTCGTGTTAGCTGAGATAAACGTTTTCACAAATTATCTCACTGCTTATTTCCTTCTATGTGCAAGGGGGGATATTAGAGTAAGGAAGGCTTTGTGTACTGATCAAAAGCTACACGCAATTCTACTGAAAAAACATTCCCAAGGGAATTTTTTGGTCCATCCACATCTCTTGACTTCGCATTTGTTTATGTTCCCAAAACTCAACTAAAATCATGGAAATATCTCCAAAAAATCCTACAGGCACACACACATACTCACACGTAAACACACACACACACATACACCCCGCACACATGCACACAAATACACATGCACACCTACACACATGAATGCACAACCACACACACATACACACACACACACACACACAAACAGACATACATACGCGCAAACACACGCACAAAACCGCATAAGCTTCATTTATAATTTCCTTAAATTAAGGACTTTATGTTAGCCAATGCATCACTTTTCACAAGGATACTCTACTCAGTTTTCTTTGTGAAATATCCGGGGTGTTTAAGAGGACACTTATTTATACATTTATTTTCTTGTTTATAGTATCTTACGAGATTACTATGCTTGTTTAATCCTAGCAAGTAATATTTTTTAAATCGCACCAAAGAATAACGATACCACAATGCAGGAACAGTAAGCACCCGAGGAACGTAGCTGAATCATTGAACCATCAGCAATACAGGTTTCAAAGTAATGGGCAAATTTCAAACACTAAGTAATATCTCGCCTTATTATTAGTTTCTTTATTGACAAATTCGAGAGTTCTGGTCAAAGTAATTACTGCAATAACACATGTTAACATATATAATAACCCCTTTCAATCATACAGAAAATTCTTTTGACTTCATTTCTACATAAACACAAATATTAAAAATCTGATGTGTTACACTCACGTGACTTCTACCCTCTTGTACTTCCCATTCTTACAAAATCTTATTCCTATATCTTCTTCGTGTTAGTTGAGATAAACATTTGTACAAATTATCTTATTACTTATTTCCTTGAAGGTGCAAGGAGAATGCTAGAATACTGTAGGCTTTCTGCCATAGTCTAATGTTTTAAAGCTTTGAGATTCAGTTGTCTTTGCACACTTAAGATACAAAAAATGAACAACGATGATCCATTTCACGGAAGTTCTAAGTTTTCCGAAACTCACACACATAACAAGGAATATCTCCGAAATGATTCACACTACAAGAAAATTTATTCAGTCAAAAATTGTGTATTTTAGCAAGATGTATATTCTCTATAGTATGATTTGGTCCATCTCTAACGGTTTACCAGTTATGCAAAAGTCACCCAGAGTAAATACGAGTACAGGGGGCTACACCCAGAAAATTCAAGATATACATTTCATTTGTCAAAAAATATCTCAAACATATGACATTTTAATCAAATCGTTAGAGCAATTTCCAAGAAAGTCAAAATTTTCGAAAAATGTTCCATGTAAAGGGTAGTTAAGGGGGGGGGGGATATTTTCTTTTCAAATTCTTCGTGGCGCATCCTTGAAAGACATTAAACTTAAAAACTGACTTTGGTTTAACTGACTTTTCGTTTTGAGTTATGCTGGCCACAGACTGACACACACACACACACACATGCCTACACATACACACACAAACACACACACCCGCAAACAAACACACAAACACACACTCTCCATCACACATACACATTTAGACATACACACACATTTTTAGCAAACACACCTACACTCACACACCCATTTAGACATACACACACACGCACACATACACACATGAATGCACAACCACACACAGGCCTACACATACACACACTCACACACGCGCACACACCCACACTTACACACATACACTCATACACATGCACCCAAGCACACACATACACACATACACGCACCTTTTTGTAAACCTGCTTTTTCGGATTCAGGGGGCCTCGAACATATATTTCCGGTGAAATCTTGACTTCGAATTTTTGGGTGGAGTACGATACTTTCCCTACTGACCAGTAGAGAAAGTAAAAATAGAGGTTGCGACAACTGAGCATAAAAAATACACAACGCTAATTTCATTTCAATATATGAAACTCCTGATATTGTTCTTTGTTATCAAATGATTAAAAATTGAAGAGACAGAATAATGAAAATTTCATTCATCTTACCCTTGCTATTGAATAAAGTTAGTGAATGAGACCTGATGCTCTGAAAGTATTTATTTTTTCTCAAGTAGTAATACATAATGGGTTAATAAAATCTCAACAGGAACTTTTTGTCACTAGATGTAAGTTTATTTAATAAGTTTGCCAGTTTATAGCAGGTTTGTATAAAACAATTGTACTATTAAATCTTACAATCCAGAGGCTTTTAAGGGGAGAATATGTTTGGAAACAACTCAAAGAATGAGTGAAAACTGCGTACCAATATTCATTACAAATACAAACCAAAACGGATAAGTGGGGCTTGTAGACAGAATACAAAACGAGCTCTATGGTGTTAAAGGAAATTAAAGGCGCAAAACTCCTTATGTGACTTAATCCCAGGGAATGACTGATTGGTAGCATGGAGATGGGAACAATAACAATGATAATGAATAGGAATCCCGCCAGCCTATATTTTAAACATTTTGTTCGGTGTTATTCATCTTTATTTTTTTATTGAAGCATAACATTTCTTGTCATTTCTTACTGAACCTTCAGCATTCAGTTCATTGAATAAGAAAAGAGAATAAAGACATCTTTCAGATGTTCATACATTCATTTTAAATTACATTAAAGGCTGGCTTTGTCACTTTCATTATAAAACAAGCTATTATGTATATCATTTCACAGTATCCAAATATTGGAAAGAAAGCTAACTTCTTAGTTTAGCCAATAGAAACAAAGTTCGGCGGGGTGGGGGGGGGTAGCTGTTTTACTGCGCAGCTGCACAGGTGTGGTGGGGGAAAGCATTCTAACCTATAAAAGGGTACACCGGCCGCAGGAGTGATTGCAGTTCTAGAGGGCGAAACATCAGTTGGCATTTACACATCACTGCAACAATAACATACATTCCATAATGGCAGGTAAGCCCATTTCATTATACTTTAAAGAAACATTTTGGTGTCTTTCTACGAGTGAAAGTCATTAAATAGGAACAAAATACGCGGAAAAAAGTTTTTATATGTTAAATGGCATGTATTTCCTTACAATGGACTTGAAATTATCAGCTCATCATTCATTGCCTTTACACAATGAAAGATTAAGTCAAAGTGGAAATCCGAACTAACGATGAAATTGCCAAATGTAGGAAAACACGATAACTTTTTTTTCCCACTATTCATTAAATGTTTTCTTTTGTTGTTATTTTTATTATTATTCTTTTATTCTTTTGTAGGAAACATCGACAGGGCAAATGAATCTAACACGAGCATCAATGGCTCGCCCCCTGGACGTTGCACAACACGACTTGACAAAGTTACAACGCCAGTTAGGCCCAATAAATGCAGTTGTGATAGTTGTAAAAATATTTCATCACTGAAAAGTCTACTGGGGGAAATTCAAGGTAAGAATTATTAAATATTGAAATGCTAGTTTATATTGTTCCTTATTTGTCTCATTGTAGGAATTCCATCGTAAGCAATTTTTGTGTACATTCTGTCTTCCAGCGTTAGCATTACAGCTCCAAACCATATGTTCAATCGAAATATCATATATGATATTTTGTTTTTCATCATTCATCTGACTTATAATATCCCTTTTAATACTCTCTTCTTCATATCAAAGTGACTTATCTCAAATAATCTGTCTCTAAGCCAAAAACATTTTCTTTTATACCTGAATTAAATATAGTCTTTTATTCAATCTTTAATAAATGTTCACTTGCTGAATATGAATATCCACTTCAAATATTATAACACCATTAATTAATTTTATTGTTTCATCTTACTTCAGGCCCATATGAACCAATGGACCTTTCATTGAATCGCCAGCCTAAGGAGCAGCACACCATGAGACCTTCACAAACAGCTTTACACAGAGAATCAGCGCAAAAGAGGGAATTATACCATAAATCACTTTGCGATTGCAAGATCGCTAATCAAGCTGGGAAGAGCACATCTTCTTCAATATCGCAGAGTAATAAGCAGCCGCATGAAAACACCCATCAGATTACAGATGAACAATTATATCAACAACGCAAGTACAGCTGGGAACCTTCAAATAAAAGATGTCATACTCATACAAGGGAGCAATTCAACAGCCCGCAGCAAAGAACTCAACAAAACTTAAAGGAATTGAGCGAAAACAAGACAAGGATATGTATTCATACCTGTGAAACTATGAAATGTGATACTTTGAAAATTGCCATAGAACTTATTTTATAATTCAATAAGATTTCTTAGAGCAGATAACCAGCTCTTATAGAGATACGTTATTGACTTTGGCAGGGACTCTAGGTCATATCTAACGACAGTAACAATCATTCATCATGTAATTCATGCTTAGCCTGCAGAGTCGCAGTTATCAGAAGTAACAGGTATTCTATTTTATTCCAAGGGCGGAAAAACAGCATGATAGACACAGAGAGAGAGAGAGAGAGAGAGAGAGAGAGAGAGACTGACTGTTATGTGCAGGTGTTTTACCCATATTTATGAATTCTGTATAATATCCACAGGCATTTAGCCTGAAGCAGTATCTACTTATATTGTGAAATCATCAATTATGTTGAAATGTAAAAACGATTTTGATTCATTTAATAAAATTTATGAAGAGAAATATCAGCGTTATCATTTAACCTGTCGTAACCTATCCTAGCCTAAGCAAGCCTACCCTATCCAAATTTAGCCTATCTTAACTAGGAATGCATGCAGGAATAACATAATGTATGATATAAATTAACAAAAGAACATAATTACAATCAGATAATTTTATTTAACTTATAAAGATGAATACACTACCATTACCATTCAGAAAGCAAGCATATACTATTGAAAAAACGTTTTACTAATTCATTTGGATCGAACCAAGGATATTCCAGACGAAAAGCAGCATTTGATGAAGGAGCATCTTGCATGTTATTGGATACTTGGAGATTATTACTTTCTTCCAATGATGTCATGTTTCCAGATGTTTTTACAAGGACGCTTAGCGTTGATTTTCCATCTTCATTATTAGATGATTCATCAATTCCAGATTTTTCACTCTCTTGCAACGGAAATGCCCCTGATTCAGAATTAGCTATATTGTTCACAGGACCATTAGAAACCTCTTTCTTGCATATTTTATTATGGCGTTGAAGCCTACTCGTTGTCCTATTCTTTAAAGTCTGCCCACACTCACAGCATTTGAGGAAACGATCCTTTCCAAGACTAATATATGAAAAATTAAGTCTTGCGTATTTTGAGCAATACAACCTTTTACTGTGATCACTCATTGTGAAAATGCAACTGAAGCTGACAATAACCGTTTAAGCAAAAGTTAGAGATGCTCGATATTTTATACATTGATTGTTCATATGTCAAATATAAACTCGCAACAATGCAAAACAATTTAGTGTAGGCAGACACCCTAAGTAACCACAGGTGAGCAGATGTGGTGACCATGGGTGACCATGGGTGACCAGATGAGATGACCATGGGTGACCAAGGGTGACCAAGGGTGACCATGGGTGACCAAGGGTGACCAAGGGTGACCAGATTAGGTGAACCATGGGTGACCAGATGCGGTGACCATGGGTGACCATGGGTGACCAGATGAGATGACCATGGGTGACCAAGGGTGACCAAGGGTGACCAAGGGTGACCAAGGGTGATCATGGGTGACCAAGGGTGACCAAGGGTGACCAGATTAGGTGACCACGGGTGACCAGATGAGGTGACCATGGGTGACCAGATGAGATGACCATGGGTGACCAAGGGTGACCAAGGGTGACCAAGGGTGACCATGGGTGACCAAGGGTGACCAAGGGTGACCAGATTAGGTGACCACGGGTGACCAGATGAGGTGACCATGGGTGACCAAGGGTGACCAGATTAGGTGACCACGGGTGACCAGATGAGGTGACCATGGGTGACCAAGGGTGACCAGATTAGGTGACCAGGGTGACCAGATGAGGTGACCAGGGTGACCAAGGGTGACCATGGGGTGACCAAGGGTGACCATGGGTGACCAAGGGTGACCAAGGGTGACCATGGGGTGACCAAGGGTGACCATGGGTGACCATGGGTGACCAGCTGAGGTGACCATGGGTGACCAGATTAGGTGACCAAATAGGTGGCCCGTGACCCAAGCATGTACGTGAGCAAAATAAGTGCAAGCTAATGTGAGACTATCAAACATTCAAGATATATAACCTAAACCTAACCTAAGCTAACATAATGTTACCTGAACCTGTTTGCTTGAATCTACACACTGTAACTATTTTTAATTGAGGATTTCATTCTGATTGCACCAACAAATATAACATTACCTATGCTGAATTCTTCTATTTCAAACTTTTATTCTCGTAGCACATGCACTAAGTCATCCCATCCCATACAAATATTCAATTTCCGTATAACATAGCCTAATCTACTCTTAATGTGTTTCATGTCACTTAAGACACGATTCAACATTCAGAGAACAATGTCTCAGGTCGATTCTATAGACACAGTTAACAAATCTTTTCTGGAAAGTAATGTTATTCCACTATTCTTCCACACATCACCCATACAGGTTATTCACACCAATCAGATAAACATATATCCTACCCTCACCTAACTCTAATCTAAATTCAAGCAAACTATTAAGAGAATGCTATTGTATTGATGATACTCTGATGAAGTCAATGTGATCTTTTCCTCTCATATACAAATATTCAATACTCTGAACACCAAACCAGGCTTAATATTCTTGATGGCACATAAAATCAAACACGCCAGAAGATAATCGAAACAGCTTGCTCTCAAGATAATTAATTGTGGTTGGTTTTATGTGTCATCAAGAATATTAAGCCAGGTTTGGTGTTCAGAGTATTGAATATTTGTATATGAGAGGAAAAGATCACATTGACTTCATCAGAGTATCATCAATACAATAGCATTCTCTTAATAGTTTGCTTGAATTTAGATTAGAGTTAGGTGAGGGTAGGATATATGTTTATCTGATTGGTGTGAATAACCTGTATGGGTGATGTGTGGAAGAATAGTGGAATAACATTACTTTCCAGAAAAGATTTGTTAACTGTGTCTATAGAATCGACCTGAGACATTGTTCTCTGAATGTTGAATCGTGTCTTAAGTGACATGAAACACATTAAGAGTAGATTAGGCTATGTTATACGGAAATTGAATATTTGTATGGGATGGGATGACTTAGTGCATGTGCTACGAGAATAAAAGTTTGAAATAGAAGAATTCAGCATAGGTAATGTTATATTTGTTGGTGCAATCAGAATGAAATCCTCAATTAAAAATAGTTACAGTGTGTAGATTCAAGCAAACAGGTTCAGGTAACATTATGTTAGCTTAGGTTAGGTTTAGGTTATATATCTTGAATGTTTGATAGTCTCACATTAGCTTGCACTTATTTTGCTCACGTACATGCTTGGGTCACGGGCCACCTATTTGGTCACCTAATCTGGTCACCCATGGTCACCTCAGCTGGTCACCCATGGTCACCCATGGTCACCCTTGGTCACCCCATGGTCACCCTTGGTCACCCTTGGTCACCCATGGTCACCCTTGGTCACCCCATGGTCACCCTTGGTCACCCATGGTCACCCTGGTCACCTCATCTGGTCACCCTGGTCACCTAATCTGGTCACCCTTGGTCACCCATGGTCACCTCATCTGGTCACCCGTGGTCACCTAATCTGGTCACCCTTGGTCACCCATGGTCACCTCATCTGGTCACCCGTGGTCACCTAATCTGGTCACCCTTGGTCACCCTTGGTCACCCATGGTCACCCTTGGTCACCCTTGGTCACCCATGGTCATCTCATCTGGTCACCCATGGTCACCTCATCTGGTCACCCGTGGTCACCTAATCTGGTCACCCTTGGTCACCCTTGGTCACCCATGGTCACCCTTGGTCACCCTTGGTCACCCTTGGTCACCCTTGGTCACCCATGGTCATCTCATCTGGTCACCCATGGTCACCCATGGTCACCGCATCTGGTCACCCATGGTTCACCTAATCTGGTCACCCTTGGTCACCCTTGGTCACCCATGGTCACCCTTGGTCACCCTTGGTCACCCATGGTCATCTCATCTGGTCACCCATGGTCACCCATGGTCACCACATCTGCTCACCTGTGGTTACTTAGGGTGTCTGCCTACACTAAATTGTTTTGCATTGTTGCGAGTTTATATTTGACATATGAACAATCAATGTATAAAATATCGAGCATCTCTAACTTTTGCTTAAACGGTTATTGTCAGCTTCAGTTGCATTTTCACAATGAGTGATCACAGTAAAAGGTTGTATTGCTCAAAATACGCAAGACTTAATTTTTCATATATTAGTCTTGGAAAGGATCGTTTCCTCAAATGCTGTGAGTGTGGGCAGACTTTAAAGAATAGGACAACGAGTAGGCTTCAACGCCATAATAAAATATGCAAGAAAGAGGTTTCTAATGGTCCTGTGAACAATATAGCTAATTCTGAATCAGGGGCATTTCCGTTGCAAGAGAGTGAAAAATCTGGAATTGATGAATCATCTAATAATGAAGATGGAAAATCAACGCTAAGCGTCCTTGTAAAAACATCTGGAAACATGACATCATTGGAAGAAAGTAATAATCTCCAAGTATCCAATAACATGCAAGATGCTCCTTCATCAAATGCTGCTTTTCGTCTGGAATATCCTTGGTTCGATCCAAATGAATTAGTAAAACGTTTTTTCAATAGTATATGCTTGCTTTCTGAATGGTAATGGTAGTGTATTCATCTTTATAAGTTAAATAAAATTATCTGATTGTAATTATGTTCTTTTGTTAATTTATATCATACATTATGTTATTCCTGCATGCATTCCTAGTTAAGATAGGCTAAATTTGGATAGGGTAGGCTTGCTTAGGCTAGGATAGGTTACGACAGGTTAAATGATAACGCTGATATTTCTCTTCATAAATTTTATTAAATGAATCAAAATCGTTTTTACATTTCAACATAATTGATGATTTCACAATATAAGTAGATACTGCTTCAGGCTAAATGCCTGTGGATATTATACAGAATTCATAAATATGGGTAAAACACCTGCACATAACAGTCAGTCTCTCTCTCTCTCTCTCTCTCTCTCTCTCTCTCTCTGTGTCTATCATGCTGTTTTTCCGCCCTTGGAATAAAATAGAATACCTGTTACTTCTGATAACTGCGACTCTGCAGGCTAAGCATGAATTACATGATGAATGATTGTTACTGTCGTTAGATATGACCTAGAGTCCCTGCCAAAGTCAATAACGTATCTCTATAAGAGCTGGTTATCTGCTCTAAGAAATCTTATTGAATTATAAAATAAGTTCTATGGCAATTTTCAAAGTATCACATTTCATAGTTTCACAGGTATGAATACATATCCTTGTCTTGTTTTCGCTCAATTCCTTTAAGTTTTGTTGAGTTCTTTGCTGCGGGCTGTTGAATTGCTCCCTTGTATGAGTATGACATCTTTTATTTGAAGGTTCCCAGCTGTACTTGCGTTGTTGATATAATTGTTCATCTGTAATCTGATGGGTGTTTTCATGCGGCTGCTTATTACTCTGCGATATTGAAGAAGATGTGCTCTTCCCAGCTTGATTAGCGATCTTGCAATCGCAAAGTGATTTATGGTATAATTCCCTCTTTTGCGCTGATTCTCTGTGTAAAGCTGTTTGTGAAGGTCTCATGGTGTGCTGCTCCTTGGGCTG
This sequence comes from Tenodera sinensis, assembly GCA_030765045.1. Lineage (NCBI taxonomy): Eukaryota > Metazoa > Arthropoda > Insecta > Mantodea > Mantidae > Tenodera > Tenodera sinensis. The sequence continues at coordinate 122,086,749 of CM060968.1, forward strand.
GCGATTCAATGAAAGGTCCATTGGTTCATATGGGCCTGAAGTAAGATGAAACAATAAAATTAATTAATGGTGTTATAATATTTGAAGTGGATATTCATATTCAGCAAGTGAACATTTATTAAAGATTGAATAAAAGACTATATTTAATTCAGGTATAAAAGAAAATGTTTTTGGCTTAGAGACAGATTATTTGAGATAAGTCACTTTGATATGAAGAAGAGAGTATTAAAAGGGATATTATAAGTCAGATGAATGATGAAAAACAAAATATCATATATGATATTTCGATTGAACATATGGTTTGGAGCTGTAATGCTAACGCTGGAAGACAGAATGTACACAAAAATTGCTTACGATGGAATTCCTACAATGAGACAAATAAGGAACAATATAAACTAGCATTTCAATATTTAATAATTCTTACCTTGAATTTCGCCCAGTAGACTTTTCAGTGATGAAATATTTTTACAACTATCACAACTGCATTTATTGGGCCTAACTGGCGTTGTAACTTTGTCAAGTCGTGTTGTGCAACGTCCAGGGGGCGAGCCATTGATGCTCGTGTTAGATTCATTTGCCCTGTCGATGTTTCCTACAAAAGAATAAAAGAATAATAATAAAAATAACAACAAAAGAAAACATTTAATGAATAGTGGGAAAAAAAAGTTATCGTGTTTTCCTACATTTGGCAATTTCATCGTTAGTTCGGATTTCCACTTTGACTTAATCTTTCATTGTGTAAAGGCAATGAATGATGAGCTGATAATTTCAAGTCCATTGTAAGGAAATACATGCCATTTAACATATAAAAACTTTTTTCTGCGTATTTTGTTCCTATTTAATGACTTTCACTCGTAGAAAGACACCAAAATGTTTCTTTAAAGTATAATAAAATGGGCTTACCTGCCATTATGGAATGTATGTTATTGTTGCAGTGATGTGTAAATGCCAACTGATGTTTCGCCCTCTAGAACTGCAATCACTCCTGCGGCCGGTGTACCCTTTTATAGGTTAGAATGCTTTCCCCCACCACACCTGTGCAGCTGCGCAGTAAAACAGCTACCCCCCCCCCACCCCGCCGAACTTTGTTTCTATTGGCTAAACTAAGAAGTTAGCTTTCTTTCCAATATTTGGATACTGTGAAATGATATACATAATAGCTTGTTTTATAATGAAAGTGACAAAGCCAGCCTTTAATGTAATTTAAAATGAATGTATGAACATCTGAAAGATGTCTTTATTCTCTTTTCTTATTCAATGAACTGAATGCTGAAGGTTCAGTAAGAAATGACAAGAAATGTTATGCTTCAATAAAAAAATAAAGATGAATAACACCGAACAAAATGTTTAAAATATAGGCTGGCGGGATTCCTATTCATTATCATTGTTATTGTTCCCATCTCCATGCTACCAATCAGTCATTCCCTGGGATTAAGTCACATAAGGAGTTTTGCACCTTTAATTTCCTTTAACACCATAGAGCTCGTTTTGTATTCTGTCTACAATCCCCACTTATCCGTTTTGGTTTGTGTTTGTAATGAATATTGGTACGCAGTTTTCACTCATTCTTTGAGTTGTTTCCAAACATATTCTCCCCTTAAAAGCCTCTGGATTGTAAGATTTAATAGTACAATTGTTTTATACAAACCTGCTATAAACTGGCAAACTTATTAAATAAACTTACATCTAGTGACAAAAAGTTCCTGTTGAGATTTTATTAACCCATTATGTATTACTACTTGAGAAAAAATAAATACTTTCAGAGCATCAGGTCTCATTCACTAACTTTATTCAATAGCAAGGGTAAGATGAATGAAATTTTCATTATTCTGTCTCTTCAATTTTTAATCATTTGATAACAAAGAACAATATCAGGAGTTTCATATATTGAAATGAAATTAGCGTTGTGTATTTTTTATGCTCAGTTGTCGCAACCTCTATTTTTACTTTCTCTACTGGTCAGTAGGGAAAGTATCGTACTCCACCCAAAAATTCGAAGTCAAGATTTCACCGGAAATATATGTTCGAGGCCCCCTGAATCCGAAAAAGCAGGTTTACAAAAAGGTGCGTGTATGTGTGTATGTGTGTGCTTGGGTGCATGTGTATGAGTGTATGTGTGTAAGTGTGGGTGTGTGCGCGTGTGTGAGTGTGTGTATGTGTAGGCCTGTGTGTGGTTGTGCATTCATGTGTGTATGTGTGCGTGTGTGTGTATGTCTAAATGGGTGTGTGAGTGTAGGTGTGTTTGCTAAAAATGTGTGTGTATGTCTAAATGTGTATGTGTGATGGAGAGTGTGTGTTTGTGTGTTTGTTTGCGGGTGTGTGTGTTTGTGTGTGTATGTGTAGGCATGTGTGTGTGTGTGTGTCAGTCTGTGGCCAGCATAACTCAAAACGAAAAGTCAGTTAAACCAAAGTCAGTTTTTAAGTTTAATGTCTTTCAAGGATGCGCCACGAAGAATTTGAAAAGAAAATATCCCCCCCCCCTTAACTACCCTTTACATGGAACATTTTTCGAAAATTTTGACTTTCTTGGAAATTGCTCTAACGATTTGATTAAAATGTCATATGTTTGAGATATTTTTTGACAAATGAAATGTATATCTTGAATTTTCTGGGTGTAGCCCCCTGTACTCGTATTTACTCTGGGTGACTTTTGCATAACTGGTAAACCGTTAGAGATGGACCAAATCATACTATAGAGAATATACATCTTGCTAAAATACACAATTTTTGACTGAATAAATTTTCTTGTAGTGTGAATCATTTCGGAGATATTCCTTGTTATGTGTGTGAGTTTCGGAAAACTTAGAACTTCCGTGAAATGGATCATCGTTGTTCATTTTTTGTATCTTAAGTGTGCAAAGACAACTGAATCTCAAAGCTTTAAAACATTAGACTATGGCAGAAAGCCTACAGTATTCTAGCATTCTCCTTGCACCTTCAAGGAAATAAGCAATAAGATAATTTGTACAAATGTTTATCTCAACTAACACGAAGAAGATATAGGAATAAGATTTTGTAAGAATGGGAAGTACAAGAGGGTAGAAGTCACGTGAGTGTAACACATCAGATTTTTAATATTTGTGTTTATGTAGAAATGAAGTCAAAAGAATTTTCTGTATGATTGAAAGGGGTTATTATATATGTTAACATGTGTTATTGCAGTAATTACTTTGACCAGAACTCTCGAATTTGTCAATAAAGAAACTAATAATAAGGCGAGATATTACTTAGTGTTTGAAATTTGCCCATTACTTTGAAACCTGTATTGCTGATGGTTCAATGATTCAGCTACGTTCCTCGGGTGCTTACTGTTCCTGCATTGTGGTATCGTTATTCTTTGGTGCGATTTAAAAAATATTACTTGCTAGGATTAAACAAGCATAGTAATCTCGTAAGATACTATAAACAAGAAAATAAATGTATAAATAAGTGTCCTCTTAAACACCCCGGATATTTCACAAAGAAAACTGAGTAGAGTATCCTTGTGAAAAGTGATGCATTGGCTAACATAAAGTCCTTAATTTAAGGAAATTATAAATGAAGCTTATGCGGTTTTGTGCGTGTGTTTGCGCGTATGTATGTCTGTTTGTGTGTGTGTGTGTGTGTGTGTGTATGTGTGTGTGGTTGTGCATTCATGTGTGTAGGTGTGCATGTGTATTTGTGTGCATGTGTGCGGGGTGTATGTGTGTGTGTGTGTGTTTACGTGTGAGTATGTGTGTGTGCCTGTAGGATTTTTTGGAGATATTTCCATGATTTTAGTTGAGTTTTGGGAACATAAACAAATGCGAAGTCAAGAGATGTGGATGGACCAAAAAATTCCCTTGGGAATGTTTTTTCAGTAGAATTGCGTGTAGCTTTTGATCAGTACACAAAGCCTTCCTTACTCTAATATCCCCCCTTGCACATAGAAGGAAATAAGCAGTGAGATAATTTGTGAAAACGTTTATCTCAGCTAACACGAAGATGTTAGTGCAAATAACATTTTGTATTAATTGTTAGGGCAAGAGTAGAGAAAGTTGCGTGAGGGTAACAGACGAGACAATATTTTCAGCTTAAGTAACATGTTGTCAAAGCTTAAATTTGCTTGAAAGAAACGAGAAACAGCCTCTCTGATCGTCGAACATGATACTATACACAAAATGAATGTTGCAAGTATAAAATAACGTTATTTATAGAATAATACTGAAATTAAAAGGAAGTATAAGCCAGTATTTTCATGAGGATTAACAGAATGCAAACAATCATGTCACAGTAAGAAACGTGTGTAGAGAGAACTCTATGAGCGTAAAAGATCGTGAGATAGTGCTTGCGTTGATTGTGCGGGACATCATTGAAGTCCATAAGGAATCCAAAATAAACAAAATAGATAAATAAAGAACAAAAAACTAGAAAACATGACACAGGAAAAGTGGACGATAAAGCCTTGTGAATGTAAAAGCCTCATTACCCTTCCGCTTAATGGCTAGTGCAAAGTCAAAGATGTGTGCGGTCCGAAAATTTCAGTGAGAATAGGTTTTTCTTCGGAAGAATGCGTGTGTGGGGGTAGATTTTGATCAGTAAAAGTTTCGTTATGTCGAACTGCAAGTTTGTTTTTCTGCTAAGAGTTATGTTACAGGTTTCCTTTTGTCCCCACTGTGTGGGAACGCATTGAAGTGTTTGGGGGGGTTGGACGGACATTCAACACAATACGGTCATTATGAGGGAAGGCAGGGAACCCCTCGCAGTGGGGGACCGCATGGGTGGTCCTCGCGTCAATGCAGAAGTATTCTTTCGCTATTGAAAAGGTTTCTTCCTGCAGGTGGGCGACCTTTGGCTGTTATGTTAAGAGAAAAACACTAGGCCTGTTCAGACAGGAAAATGGGGGTGTCTATGCTCGCCGTTCCAAGTTGTAGCATGTTCTTTTCAAAACTGTCAGAGGGGAACATTTCCAACTGTCACATTCGAAACACATGCAGACACTAGAATAGGAGGGTCAGGGGGGACGGGGGTCATTAATTACCCTTCCTTTGTCATCCTCTATGCTCACCGTTGCAAGTTGTAGCATGTTCTTTTCAAAAACTGTCAGAGGGGAACATTTCCAACTGTCACATAAATATATCAAGATCTGTAAGGGGCCATTCATTGCAGGGTTTCTTACCCTCACGTTCTTCTTTCGAAAACACATGCAGACACTAGAATAGGAGGGTCAGGGGGGACGGGAGTCATAAATTACCCTTCCTTTGTCATCCTGATCGCGACAGATCATCCAACCTCTCTTTTCAGAATTCCCACGTGTCCAAAGAAATACCCATGTCACTTAAGGGGGGGGGGGCGAGAGGAGTGTGAGGGGGCGGATTATTAATGGGGAAATTATGTTAAGTGGTGGTAAAGGAACAGCTACCTTTTTGGAAATTCCCACATGTGGGGGTGGAGGGGGGGAGGGGGGAGGGGAGGGGGGGAGGGGGGGGTGTATTGTTATGCTAATGAGATGCTAATTGAGCCAGAACATACAGTATATCACTACTTAGATGGATAAGTGAGTGGCTGAGTGAGAGTGAGTGTGAGTGTATGGAAGAGTGACTGAGTGAGTGGATGGATGAATGAATGACTGAGTGAGAGAGTGAGTTAGTGAGTGGGTAGACGAGTGACTGAGTGGGTGGATGGATAAGTGAATGAGTGACTGAGTGAGAGAGTGAGTGGGTGGAAGAGTGAGTGAGTGGAGTTTAAGAACCCATCGACGAGGTAATTTGGTTCCTTAATAGATTTAAAAAATTCGTAACTGACGGTTAAACTTAAAAGATTAAAGAACGATGGACCTTCCCTACATAAAAAGGTCTGTTTTAGTCATTTACATGTATTTCATAATAATGAGAAGCAGAATATCATAAGAAAGAAATTTAAGTTGAACAATAAATCACTGTATCTAAATAATTTAGAGCGACTAATGTTAGTCTATTATGCAACGTTCATTTTCCACTATTGCGGTATTAGGAAACTTGTGAACTTTTATAGAGAATTATACATCGGTGGATCATGATGAATAGGGCTCGGAAGTTCATGCACTGAACACTGAAATATGCATGCAAATATGCTCTTAAAAACTTGAAAATATGCCAAGAAATATGCACTATTTAATTAAAACAATGTTCCTTTGCAGTAGACAAGACGAGTTAGTATAAATAATCAATCAAGTTACCTTATTCCATAGAGGTTGAAGTAGAAGTGGTCCTGCTGCTAGTATTAACTGCTATATTGCAGTTCACAACCAACACTTTGCATAAATTTTCAACTGTAAAACTGTAAAACATCGTCTGTTGTCTCGCAAAACACTTTTGTAACGTGAAAAACTTATCTCCACGTCACAAGATGTTATCGGGGCATATTTAAATGATGTTCACTGCTTCACAGAGAGTCAAGTCTCTTGGTGTGACAGATGGTTTTCTTTCCAGGATGTCTCGAATATCGCACATCTGTTTATAACCAGAATTTTTTGAAATTATATAATTCACTTTCTCTTTCACTTTTCGTCCTATGCTACCAGGAACTGAACTTAGAGCACATATTGTTTTTTTCAAAGACAGTAAGTGATTCATGCAAAGGAGATCCTACAGCTTCCAATGCCGTTATGGCTGTTGGTAAGACAGAAAAATGGGCAGATATGAAACTAAGATCCTCGTTTAACCCAGTGCCCCACAGAATATTTTTCACAGTTTCTATTGATGAAGCATCTTTGGAGTCCAATGAATTAACAACCTCTTCGAATACTTCTATGTGCTCAGCATAATATAAAACTGCATCGACCCATGTTCCCCATCGAGTTAACACTCGTGCAGGAGGAAGTCTGATAATAGGTGCTAAACAACTTAACTCTTTTAGGAGATTTAACAAAAATTCTCTTTGTACAGGACACAAATCTATCTACCAATGGGAAAGAATCGCGTATTGTCTCAGAAATGCGATGAAGAGCGTGTGCCAAACAAGTTATATGAATTAAGTTAGGAAAAATACCTTTCAGGGTTTGTCCTGATCTTACCATATAAGGACCTGCATCAGTAACAAATAAAAGTAACCGGTTGTATTTGATTCCACATAGCCATAGTAATTTCGAAGAGTCCATCACAAACTGGGTCACAGTTACATTGTCAGTGGCCGACAATTCGCACACATTAAGAAGATAAGGTGTCGTCTTTTGTTCATTATTTAAAGCACCCACGATTATATTAGCAATAGAACGGCGCTCAGAATCAGGGGTTTCAACAGACAACCACACAAACTGATCCGCTAATTCATTTTGTATATTTGACAATACGTTATTGTGTAACGTCCTACATAAGTATTACGCAGAGTACTTTCTTCAGGCACATGAGTAGGGTATATAAGGGAAGGCTGGCGCACTTTTTTATGGGCAAGATGGCCGCCATGCGTAATCTAAGCATTAATACGTAAGGTGGCAGGGGAAGCAGGACGTTGTAGGTGTTTGAATGAATCTCTAGGGATAACTTTTAAAGCCTATAGCAGTGTATGTATGTTTATGAGCGTTCATGGTAGCTGAGTATGTCGTCCACTATATTGCTATATGTCTCCTAATGCAAGAGCTTTCTATCTTGATTGAATATATTACCCCAATATAATGTTACCTAGCCCCACATTGCCTGACTAACCTAACCTAACCTAACCTAACCTAACCTAACCTAATCTATCCTAACCTAAGCCCCATACTTCTACTCGTCTAACCTATCTTAACCTAACCTAAGCTCCATACTTCTACATGGCTAACCTAACCTAACCCAGCTCCCACTATTTACTCCGGTCTTTGATAATTTAACCTAAGCCTCATACTTCTACTCATCTAACCTATCCTAATCTAACCTGGCCTAGCCTAACCTAAGCTAGATCCTCTTATTATTATTTATTCTATTCTACTAACATGATACGTTTCTAGACATTCATTCTATCCTCTTATCATCTATCCTATTCCCTCCTCTGCTTATCTATTCTATCCTGTCATACGCTATCCTGATCTCCATCTAGGAATTTCATAAACATTTTGATACTATTTTGAGTCCTCTGATAGATCTTTTTAAACACTTTTAGCATATTCTTGATGCTTTTACAACATATTTAACAACTTTTCAGACAATTTTCAGAGTTATTCAGTAATTTTCATACATTTTTAAGACGTTCCACCCCATTTTGCTACAATTTTGCACCCTCTGTTAGATCTTTTAGACGCTTTTAGTATATTCATGCTGCTTTTACAACATATTTAACAACTTTTCAGACAATTTTCAGAGTTATTCAGTCATTTTCATACATTTTTAAGACGTTTCAACCCATTTTAATACTATTTTGAGTCCTCTGTTAGATCTTTTAGACGCTTTTAGTATATTCATGCTGCTTTTACAACATATTTAACAACTTTTCAGACAATTTTCAGAGTTATTCAGTAATTTTCATACATTTTTAAGACGTTTCACCCCATTTTGCTACAATTTTGCACCCTCTGTTAGATCTTTTTAAGCACTTTTAGTATATTCATGCTGCTTTTACAACACATTTAACAACTTTTCAGACAATTTTCAGAGTTATTCAGTCATTTTCATACATTTTTAAGACGTTTCACCCCATTTTGCTACAATTTTGCACCCTCTGTTAGATCTTTTTAAGCACTTTTAGTATATTCATGCTGCTTTTACAACATATTTAAGAACCTTTCAGACAATTTTCAGAGTTATTCAGCCATTTTCATACATTTTTAAGACGTTTCACCCCATTTTTGCTACAATTTTACACCCTCTGATAGATCTTTTAGACGCTTTTAGTATATTCAGGGCGCTTTTGCAACATATTTAAGAATTTTTCAGAGTTATTCAGTCATTTTCATACATTTTTTAAGACGTTTCAACCCATTTTGCTAGAATTTTGCACCCTCTGTTAGATCGTTTAGACGCTTTAAGTATATTCATGCTGCTTTTTTACAACATATTTAACAACTTTTCAGACAATTTTCAGAGTTATTCAGTAATTTTCATACATTTTTAAGACATTTCACCCCATTTTACTGCTATTTGCACCCTCTGTTAGATCTTTTAGACGCTTTTAGTATATTCAGAACGCTTTTAACAACATATTTAACAACTTTTCAGACAATTTTCAGAGTTATTCAATCATTTTCATACATTTTTAGGACATTTCACCCCATTTTACTGCTATTTGCACCCTCCTTTATAGAACTTTTAAACTTCCAGTAGAAGATGTCCTAACCATTGATGTTGAAGTTCTTATTACTGCTATTTTTGCCCTCTGTCACAGAATTTTATACAACTGTATGACTCTTTTGCTTGGTTCTGTATGTTCTGGGGGTAACATCTCGAACACACCGAGTAGTTTTTCTAAGTCTAACCCCACCTATTATGATCTAACCTGCTTTTAAAATGTTCTTTACAAATTTATTCAACATTGTTTTTTCTAGCCCTTTATAGAGCTTTAAAATATTACTAAAAGATGTTCTATCCGCTGATGTTGAAGTACTTATAGCTCAGTATTTTTAAGATATATTCAGCAATATCTTTGATAGTATTTTAACACAATCTTCTGTTTATATAAACTTAATCAGGGTATACTTACTTTAAGGTAGTAGGATAGACGCCTCTCCTCTTTTATCTGGGCTGGAGACCAGCACTAGAGTTAAAGTCTAGTGGCAGAGTTAACGCCTCCCTTTATAATTTCTATTTTTCTTCTTTCTTCGACAAGCATCGTGGGAAGCACGGAGAAGCCACGTGAGTAATTTTTTTATTTTTTCTTCTTTCTTCGTCAGACATCATCGGAGGCGTGGAGGAGTCAGTTGATTAAATTTTCATGTTCTACAGGAGACGTAATGGAGAAAATACTTATCTTGAGATCTAAGTTGCATTCTCTTACGTATGGGTTGCAACGTTGTAATGCCCGTACGCATACGTTGATATTCCATCGTCTGCAATTACTCTCTTGTCTTCATGAGGCGACAGAGCTATTTTATTAGATTCAACTGTAGAAACATTATGAAGTTGGGATAGGATTAAGTTCATAGGCGTTCTTACGATTTTCAAAGTTGTAAGGCACTCCATATAGCTGTTGAAGCTGATGTATTGCCTAATGGCACTATGTTTTATGCCTTTGATCTTTTTTATCACAGAGCCATCAATATCGAGAGCATACATTTTAGGTCTAAGACCAACGAAACGGCGAATGATTTTACCACTTGCTTCATCTTTAAACTTTCCCAACACTTTCTTGTTTTTTGTAGAATAGCATATATGGTTAACAGGGTAATCCGCTGTATCCAGATGTTCAAGCATGTGTAATTTATCCTGGTATATATCAGCTGTAGTCACTCGATGGATGAAGGAATCTGTATCCGTATACAGCAGTTTAAGATTCTCAACTCCATAATATGGAAGTAACACATCGTATTGATACGAATACATTAGCGTCTTGGAAATGTCTAGGACACTCATGCCAATGTATATAGGCTTGTTGAACACTATTTTACGAGTAGCCATATGAACAGCTGCAAGATTAGGACCGTATATAGTTCGATCGATAAATGTAGGCTTAGCTATTAGTTTTTCTAATGTTTTGCTGTTTGCTACAAGACGTATATCCATACGATTACGAATATTTTCCATTGTTTTTCCGAACATCGCATTATTGAATAGTTTATAAAGGTCCTTCTCAAAATCATTTCTAGCTTGTTGTCGCAGACGGTTATTAAACTCGACGTAAGGTTTTAGCCAACACGACTGATGAAACTGAAGTGCTCGATGAATCTTTGTTAATAGTAGACCGTGACTAAGAGCTTGTTTCAAGGACATGTAATGTACCACATACTTCTTTCGGGATCCAAGATGGGCAATTAGTTTCTTTGAAGAGGATTCCCCCGGTTTCATACTCTCAGGCAGGAAGGGCAAATCATTATGAAGATCGTGGAGCTCGACAGGATATTCGACATCGACTTCTAAGATGTATCCAAGGGGGTCATCTTCCTTCAATAATTCCAGGTCTATGTCTTCAGGAGAAACCCATTTAAACCCTCCATAAGGAAGGGCCTTACACATTCCCCATCCATATTGGTTGTTTGCATCTTCGTATGTAATAAACTGGGAAGGTTTACGAGAGTCATACTGTTCCATATATATGTTGTTAGCCTCCGCATACCGGTGAGAAACCTGGCATAACCCTCCTCTTATGCCAGATTCAACCATGAGTAGCTGATCGTAATCAAGAAGCAATTCCAACTCGATTCCAGTATACAGCAGCATAGCATCCCACGTAAGTCCTGGAGAAGTAAAATAATGTCCAGGATCCACTTTATGAGTTTTCAGGGTTTGGTCTCTGAATGTTTCAAAGACATCCGTAAGGAGAAGAACATCAGAGGTTAAGTAAATATCACTGTATTCACCCAAGTTTCTCACATTAAACTCACTCCATACATTTCTAGCATGCTCATAGTCATCGCCGGTAATTTCTTCTTCATTTAATTTATTGTAGAATGCTTCCCTTGGAGGCAGATGAGTGTCGTTCAAAACATCCCATGATGTGAGGTAATCGTAGGGGAACACTCCCTTACGAGTCATCAAGCCAATCTTCTCTTCTCCGAAGTACTTCTCTGTTTCGGGATACGTAGTTAGGTTTTTCACTAACTTATCCAAGCTTGTACTCAGGAAACGGTAGGTATCCACAAACCTGAGTTTAATATCCCCAACATACTTGGAGAATGATATATAACTTTCCTCTGAATTTGGTATAACCTCTACTCTTTCGCTTGTGCAACCTAACTCCTTAATAATGAAATGGGAGTCATACCCACTCAGATTGTGCATGAAGACAGGTATATAATTAGGTGTTTTACAAGCTAGGTTACATTTATTGTGTAAAGATCCTCTGTACACCCCTGTCACGTGATCGTGATCGCGAACCTTCCAATTATCTTCTGTAAATTCATTCCCGCACAGGTAGCATATTGTAGAAGCATCGAACGATTCTTGTTCTTCAGCTGTAAGATTAAGAGGTTTAGCAGATTTGTATAAGTCACTAATTTTATTGGCCAGATCCATCAGACATTCCATAAACTTCTGTGCAGCGTCAGGCCCTCGGTAAACATACGGCTCAGCAGGAAGAGTTGTTTCTAGTTGTTCAACACTAGACGACGGTTTCACATAAACACAAAAGCTCATGGGAGAATGACTTTGATAGGGAGTTGTGTAGGAGGTTTCAGGATTAGAGGCGCAGGTATAGTAAGGAGCGAGAATGCTCTCAAAATCGGCGTAGATAACATATGGCAGTTTCAACATTCGTTCTACGTTTTTGAATCTGACGATAGAGTTTTCCTTTGTAGGCATAACGCATCTAGCAATGCCATGTTGTCTACATATTTCTCTGTGCTCTTCTAATTTTTTCATTCCTCTTCGTCCATATTGGTCATCAAAATGGCTGAAACATCTTTTACATGTATATATTTGTCCATGATGTTTAGTTTTCTGACGACGAATAAGCTTCTCAAAATCCTTTATATACACATAGTGATGTCTGTCAGTAGCATCACTCAACAGAAGGAGATCGTGATGATCATCTAATTCTTCATCAATCACCTTTATCGGAAACACTTCATGTTTATCATCCACTCCAAACACATTTATAGATATATTATTGAGTTTTTCAAATTTACCGATTTCACCCAAGCTCGTAGGAAATGAGACGCATGAGAAATCGTATTTTTCTTGGAGATCCTTGTACTTGCTAACACGCTGAGGATCCTTTCGAATGAACTTAGCCAGAACAGCGTACATAAAGCATTTCTCATCGTTGTAGTTCTGAGGGTTTATACAGGCTTTCTTCGCATCCAAAGATGACGGTAGAGGAATATAGCTGCTCCCTCGAAGAAGATTATACTTGTTAATACGTAGTCGAACGCCATCAACACTCAGAAGAGCCCAATTACTGCCTTTCAGTTTACTTTCCTCCATTTCAACACGAAGTTTCTCGAATTTTTTTTCCAAGATGGCATCCAAATCACTGTCTAAAAACACGGCATTATTACGCGTTTTGAAGGCTTTGTTAGTAGTGTCTCCAACGGCATTCACAAACTTACATTCAGCCATAATGTTAATTTTCAAACTTTTATGAGCCCGCAGCTCCTTCTGAACAGCATGAATTATGCGCTGCTTAGCCTGCTGCAGGTATGAATTTAGATCCTGACTTGCAGGGCATTGGATGAAAAACGATTTCAGCCGATCCTGAAAAGCCGTTTCATATTCTACAACATCATCTTCATCAGGAGACATTAACAATAATTTATGCTTAGTAGGTTCGAATTTGACTTTCTTAGCATCTAGAGCCCTATCACAGCGCCCTTCATGTACATCCCTTCGATTTTCAGTACCGTAAACATCACCACAATGTCTACACTCGAAAAACTCACCACATATCAGCTCATGCCTCTTTTTATGGTAGTCGCGTAGAAAACTCTTTTCACATTTGCTGCACCTATAATCTGGTATAGCACTCAGAACCGATTCCATTACTCCACCATTCCACATCTTTATAATATGTAGTGCAGCACTTGTAAATTATATAAATGAATAAATGCTTATAGCACTTCCCACCGACTCGCCTCGATAACTTATCAAAGCTATTGAACGGTAATCTCGCTAAGAGAAGCTGATGTGCTCGACTCGAAGGTTAATTACTGAATAACTATGTAAGCTCAAGCAAACCCTACTTATTCCACTAGCACGTTCCTTATAAATTACTACGCGATTCAAGATTAAGTTTGTATTTTTAAAATATATATCATTAACTACGTGAGTCAAGGATCAACTTGTTACATTTTTATTTGCCAGTTCAGCGTTAACATGCATTTCCCCTCATTTTTAAAGTTTAAACAAGGTAAATTATATTTCAACCACTGTATTTATAGAAATAAATGTTTATAATTTTAATACCTTCATGCCGAACACACACACACACACACACACACACACACACACACACACACACACATACACACACACACACACACGCGCGCGCGCGCGCGCGAGCGCAAAATTAAGACGTGAAACGGCGGTTATGTATCTTTAAGTAACATTTCTTTTATCGATATCGGATGACAGTAATGGAGCCATCTAAACAGTATTTAAACGCTTAAAAAAGACAAATTTCTGCTATATTTCATCAAACCTTCCTATTTTTATTACTTTTTCTCGTCTTTTACGCACTTTGAAACGAATCCAACAGAAAGATTAAGACGCGAAACGACGGTTATGTATCTTTAAGTAACATTACTTTTATCAATATCAGATGACTCACGATAATTCAAGATCACGATTGCAGCGACTCATAGCGGCTTCAATCAGTACTAAAACGCACATTCGACAGATTTTATACTCTTTATGACGGTAAATTATATATTAGCCCTCAAATTATCATTATTTTTATGGTTTTCCATCGTTTTTACGCACTTTGAAACGAATCCAACAGAAAAATTAAGACGCGAAACGGTTGTTATGTATCGTTTAAGTAACAAACACATTCCTCTCAACTGAACCTCTTTTAAACACGTCCCAACAGGTAAAACCGTCACTATGTCATTAGTTGAGAAACTCTAGCCTCAAACACAGGTGTAAACCTCTCTAAAAGCGTGTCCCAACAGGTAAAAGTATCACCTTTGTCATTAGCGGAAGGAAAATCCTAGCCTCAAATACAGGTGCCGGTATTATAACCATGTCATTAGCAAGCTTGAAAGCCCTCAGAGCAATCATATACGACATAAATACTACACAAAGTTTTAGGCATCTTAAGCATGTTTTCTTCTTCTTCTTCTTCTTCTTCTTCTTCTAGTCTCATTCTCGTTCATGCTGACAGGGAATATACGCGTAATTTTGACGTTATTACCTTAAATATTAAATAAAATAACAGCATTCTCCGTCAATTATATCTAAACCGACTTTTTCCGTGTTATGCAACATTTAAGCTTCTAGAATCAACACAAGCAATGTTTCTCTCAATAACAGCATTTTATAATTGATTTTGTAAGTAATAACACCAATTTAAACTTTATTACAGATCTCTAAGACCCTAGTTTGCAAAGTATTTAAATGGACCCTTAGAGATTCGAACTAGACCCCACAGTACAAAAGCTACCATTTTTATCAATAATTCAAGAGCAGATATTTAGCTGAAGTGTTTAACTTTTTATTTCATCACGCTAACTTTATTGATTCGCGAATAAATCGACTTTGAAGTAATTGCCCCGTTCCGGTAAGCGAACTATGAGTCGTAGGGATAAAATTGTCTAGTATATCATTTTATATGCCAAGTTACCCTAATTTGTCTTTGCATCACTATTTCAAGTGTAAAAACTCGCGATGTAGGTGAAAATTCAATAACTCTCCGCAACGTAGGAATCGAACCTACGATACGTTAACTCTAGCATGTTATAAAATAATCGTCCTTAACAAGTATTATCATATAACGTTTATTTCAGTCTTGTAGCTTAAGCGGTTCTCGAAATAATTAAATTTACCAAATCAGGATTGGAACCCAAGACTCTAGGATACCAAGCATACCACAGAGGAAAGCCCATAACAATACCAATTTAATAAAATTTATTCGAAGATTTTATCACTAATAGTTTAGGAGTTATTCCAATAATAATTCATAATTTGCACGGGGATCGAACGCTAGACCACCGACAATCTTCAAAATTATACCAAAGACGCGTCGTTTTATTACAAGATAATTACCGTTTACCTTATATCGATATCTCATTTAGTTTAGGAGAAATCAAGCATAATAGAGTAGAGTATATATAACGTTTTAAAAACAATTAGCGGCATCCCTTTGAGTGATTTTAAAATGTTGTCCTGGCTGTGACGTCATCGTTAAGAGGGTCGATTATGTGACGTCATTCATGCGACGTCATGTTTAAGGGGCTCGACTGTGACGTCACAACCAGGACAATATTTTAAAGACACACAAAGGAGCCGCTAATTGTTTAATTGGCTAACAATGGAGGCTAATTGGATTACCTGTCAACCCTTGTCAACCCTTATCGATGGTAATCTGACAGATGATGAGGGTCGACCCATTGTCGGCTTTTCACCGACAAAGACAATGGAGTGTGAAAACACGTGTAATCCAATTAGCGCCCATTGTTAACCAATTAACCAATTAGCGGCATCCCTTTGAGTGATTTGAAAGCGCTATTATTACTCTACTCTATTATGCTTGATTTCTCCTAAACTAAATGAGATATCGATATAAGGTAAACGGTAATTATCTTGTAATAAAACGACGCGTCTTTGGTATAATTTTGAAGATTGTCGGTGGTCTAGCGTTCGATCCCCGTGCAAATTATGAATTATTATTGGAATAACTCCTAAACTATTAGTGATAAAATCTTCGAATAAATTTTATTAAATTGGTATTGTTATGGGCTTTCCTCTGTGGTATGCTTGGTATCCTAGAGTCTTGGGTTCCAATCCTGATTTGGTAAATTTAATTATTTCGAGAACCGCTTAAGCTACAAGACTGAAATAAACGTTATATGATAATACTTGTTAAGGACGATTATTTTATAACATGCTAGAGTTAACGTATCGTAGGTTCGATTCCTACGTTGCGGAGAGTTATTGAATTTTCACCTACATCGCGAGTTTTTACACTTGAAATAGTGATGCAAAGACAAATTAGGGTAACTTGGCATATAAAATGATATACTAGACAATTTTATCCCTACGACTCATAGTTCGCTTACCGGAACGGGGCAATTACTTCAAAGTCGATTTATTCGCGAATCAATAAAGTTAGCGTGATGAAATAAAAAGTTAAACACTTCAGCTAAATATCTGCTCTTGAATTATTGATAAAAATGGTAGCTTTTGTACTGTGGGGTCTAGTTCGAATCTCTAAGGGTCCATTTAAATACTTTGCAAACTAGGGTCTTAGAGATCTGTAATAAAGTTTAAATTGGTGTTATTACTTACAAAATCAATTATAAAATGCTGTTATTGAGAGAAACATTGCTTGTGTTGATTCTAGAAGCTTAAATGTTGCATAACACGGAAAAAGTCGGTTTAGATATAATTGACGGAGAATGCTGTTATTTTATTTAATATTTAAGGTAATAACGTCAAAATTACGCGTATATTCCCTGTCAGCATGAACGAGAATGAGACTAGAAGAAGAAGAAGAAGAAGAAGAAGAAGAAGAAGAAGAAGAAAACATGCTTAAGATGCCTAAAACTTTGTGTAGTATTTATGTCGTATATGATTGCTCTGAGGGCTTTCAAGCTTGCTAATGACATGGTTATAATACCGGCACCTGTATTTGAGGCTAGGATTTTCCTTCCGCTAATGACAAAGGTGATACTTTTACCTGTTGGGACACGCTTTTAGAGAGGTTTACACCTGTGTTTGAGGCTAGAGTTTCTCAACTAATGACATAGTGACGGTTTTACCTGTTGGGACGTGTTTAAAAGAGGTTCAGTTGAGAGGAATGTGTTTGTTACTTAAACGATACATAACAACCGTTTCGCGTCTTAATTTTTCTGTTGGATTCGTTTCAAAGTGCGTAAAAACGATGGAAAACCATAAAAATAATGATAATTTGAGGGCTAATATATAATTTACCGTCATAAAGAGTATAAAATCTGTCGAATGTGCGTTTTAGTACTGATTGAAGCCGCTATGAGTCGCTGCAATCGTGATCTTGAATTATCGTGAGTCATCTGATATTGATAAAAGTAATGTTACTTAAAGATACATAACCGTCGTTTCGCGTCTTAATCTTTCTGTTGGATTCGTTTCAAAGTGCGTAAAAGACGAGAAAAAGTAATAAAAATAGGAAGGTTTGATGAAATATAGCAGAAATTTGTCTTTTTTAAGCGTTTAAATACTGTTTGGATGGCTCCATTACTGTCATCCGATATCGATAAAAGAAATGTTACTTAAAGATACATAACCGCCGTTTCACGTCTTAATTTTGCGCTCGCGCGCGCGCGCGCGCGCGCGTGTGTGTGTGTGTGTGTGTGTGTATGTGTGTGTGTGTGTGTGTGTGTGTGTGTGTGTGTGTGTGTGTGTGTGTGTTCGGCATGAAGGTATTAAAATTATAAACATTTATTTCTATAAATACAGTGGTTGAAATATAATTTAGCTTGTTTAAACTTTAAAAATGAGGGGAAATGCATGTTAACGCTGAACTGGCAAATAAAAATGTAACAAGTTGATCCTTGACTCACGTAGTTAATGATATATATTTTAAAAATACAAACTTAATCTTGAATCGCGTAGTAATTTATAAGGAACGTGCTAGTGGAATAAGTAGGGTTTGCTTGAGCTTACATAGTTATTCAGTAATTAACCTTCGAGTCGAGCACATCAGCTTCTCTTAGCGAGATTACCGTTCAATAGCTTTGATAAGTTATCGAGGCGAGTCGGTGGGAAGTGCTATAAGCATTTATTCATTTATATAATTTACAAGTGCTGCACTACATATTATAAAGATGTGGAATGGTGGAGTAATGGAATCGGTTCTGAGTGCTATACCAGATTATAGGTGCAGCAAATGTGAAAAGAGTTTTCTACGCGACTACCATAAAAAGAGGCATGAGCTGATATGTGGTGAGTTTTTCGAGTGTAGACATTGTGGTGATGTTTACGGTACTGAAAATCGAAGGGATGTACATGAAGGGCGCTGTGATAGGGCTCTAGATGCTAAGAAAGTCAAATTCGAACCTACTAAGCATAAATTATTGTTAATGTCTCCTGATGAAGATGATGTTGTAGAATATGAAACGGCTTTTCAGGATCGGCTGAAATCGTTTTTCATCCAATGCCCTGCAAGTCAGGATCTAAATTCATACCTGCAGCAGGCTAAGCAGCGCATAATTCATGCTGTTCAGAAGGAGCTGCGGGCTCATAAAAGTTTGAAAATTAACATTATGGCTGAATGTAAGTTTGTGAATGCCGTTGGAGACACTACTAACAAAGCCTTCAAAACGCGTAATAATGCCGTGTTTTTAGACAGTGATTTGGATGCCATCTTGGAAAAAAAATTCGAGAAACTTCGTGTTGAAATGGAGGAAAGTAAACTGAAAGGCAGTAATTGGGCTCTTCTGAGTGTTGATGGCGTTCGACTACGTATTAACAAGTATAATCTTCTTCGAGGGAGCAGCTATATTCCTCTACCGTCATCTTTGGATGCGAAGAAAGCCTGTATAAACCCTCAGAACTACAACGATGAGAAATGCTTTATGTACGCTGTTCTGGCTAAGTTCATTCGATTTCTCATGCGTCTCATTTCCTACGAGCTTGGGTGAAATCGGTAAATTTGAAAAACTCAATAATATATCTATAAATGTGTTTGGAGTGGATGATAAACATGAAGTGTTTCCGATAAAGGTGATTGATGAAGAATTAGATGATCATCACGATCTCCTTCTGTTGAGTGATGCTACTGACAGACATCACTATGTGTATATAAAGGATTTTGAGAAGCTTATTCGTCGTCAGAAAACTAAACATCATGGACAAATATATACATGTAAAAGATGTTTCAGCCATTTTGATGACCAATATGGACGAAGAGGAATGAAAAAATTAGAAGAGCACAGAGAAATATGTAGACAACATGGCATTGCTAGATGCGTTATGCCTACAAAGGAAAACTCTATCGTCAGATTCAAAAACGTAGAACGAATGTTGAAACTGCCATATGTTATCTACGCCGATTTTGAGAGCATTCTCGCTCCTTACTATACCTGCGCCTCTAATCCTGAAACCTCCTACACAACTCCCTATCAAAGTCATTCTCCCATGAGCTTTTGTGTTTATGTGAAACCGTCGTCTAGTGTTGAACAACTAGAAACAACTCTTCCTGCTGAGCCGTATGTTTACCGAGGGCCTGACGCTGCACAGAAGTTTATGGAATGTCTGATGGATCTGGCCAATAAAATTAGTGACTTATACAAATCTGCTAAACCTCTTAATCTTACAGCTGAAGAACAAGAATCGTTCGATGCTTCTACAATATGCTACCTGTGCGGGAATGAATTTACAGAAGATAATTGGAAGGTTCGCGATCACGATCACGTGACAGGGGTGTACAGAGGATCTTTACACAATAAATGTAACCTAGCTTGTAAAACACCTAATTATATACCTGTCTTCATGCACAATCTGAGTGGGTATGACTCCCATTTCATTATTAAGGAGTTAGGTTGCACAAGCGAAAGAGTAGAGGTTATACCAAATTCAGAGGAAAGTTATATATCATTCTCCAAGTATGTTGGGGATATTAAACTCAGGTTTGTGGATACCTACCGTTTCCTGAGTACAAGCTTGGATAAGTTAGTGAAAAACCTAACTACGTATCCCGAAACAGAGAAGTACTTCGGAGAAGAGAAGATTGGCTTGATGACTCGTAAGGGAGTGTTCCCCTACGATTACCTCACATCATGGGATGTTTTGAACGACACTCATCTGCCTCCAAGGGAAGCATTCTACAATAAATTAAATGAAGAAGAAATTACCGGCGATGACTATGAGCATGCTAGAAATGTATGGAGTGAGTTTAATGTGAGAAACTTGGGTGAATACAGTGATATTTACTTAACCTCTGATGTTCTTCTCCTTACGGATGTCTTTGAAACATTCAGAGACCAAACCCTGAAAACTCATAAAGTGGATCCTGGACATTATTTTACTTCTCCAGGACTTACGTGGGATGCTATGCTGCTGTATACTGGAATCGAGTTGGAATTGCTTCTTGATTACGATCAGCTACTCATGGTTGAATCTGGCATAAGAGGAGGGTTATGCCAGGTTTCTCACCGGTATGCGGAGGCTAACAACATATATATGGAACAGTATGACTCTCGTAAACCTTCCCAGTTTATTACATACGAAGATGCAAACAACCAATATGGATGGGGAATGTGTAAGGCCCTTCCTTATGGAGGGTTTAAATGGGTTTCTCCTGAAGACATAGACCTGGAATTATTGAAGGAAGATGACCCCCTTGGATACATCTTAGAAGTCGATGTCGAATATCCTGTCGAGCTCCACGATCTTCATAATGATTTGCCCTTCCTGCCTGAGAGTATGAAACCGGGGGAATCCTCTTCAAAGAAACTAATTGCCCATCTTGGATCCCGAAAGAAGTATGTGGTACATTACATGTCCTTGAAACAAGCTCTTAGTCACGGTCTACTATTAACAAAGATTCATCGAGCACTTCAGTTTCATCAGTCGTGTTGGCTAAAACCTTACGTCGAGTTTAATAACCGTCTGCGACAACAAGCTAGAAATGATTTTGAGAAGGACCTTTATAAACTATTCAATAATGCGATGTTCGGAAAAACAATGGAAAATATTCGTAATCGTATGGATATACGTCTTGTAGCAAACAGCAAAACATTAGAAAAACTAATAGCTAAGCCTACATTTATCGATCGAACTATATACGGTCCTAATCTTGCAGCTGTTCATATGGCTACTCGTAAAATAGTGTTCAACAAGCCTATATACATTGGCATGAGTGTCCTAGACATTTCCAAGACGCTAATGTATTCGTATCAATACGATGTGTTACTTCCATATTATGGAGTTGAGAATCTTAAACTGCTGTATACGGATACAGATTCCTTCATCCATCGAGTGACTACAGCTGATATATACCAGGATAAATTACACATGCTTGAACATCTGGATACAGCGGATTACCCTGTTAACCATATATGCTATTCTACAAAAAACAAGAAAGTGTTGGGAAAGTTTAAAGATGAAGCAAGTGGTAAAATCATTCGCCGTTTCGTTGGTCTTAGACCTAAAATGTATGCTCTCGATATTGATGGCTCTGTGATAAAAAAGATCAAAGGCATAAAACATAGTGCCATTAGGCAATACATCAGCTTCAACAGCTATATGGAGTGCCTTACAACTTTGAAAATCGTAAGAACGCCTATGAACTTAATCCTATCCCAACTTCATAATGTTTCTACAGTTGAATCTAATAAAATAGCTCTGTCGCCTCATGAAGACAAGAGAGTAATTGCAGACGATGGAATATCAACGTATGCGTACGGGCATTACAACGTTGCAACCCATACGTAAGAGAATGCAACTTAGATCTCAAGATAAGTATTTTCTCCATTACGTCTCCTGTAGAACATGAAAATTTAATCAACTGACTCCTCCACGCCTCCGATGATGTCTGACGAAGAAAGAAGAAAAAATAAAAAAATTACTCACGTGGCTTCTCCGTGCTTCCCACGATGCTTGTCGAAGAAAGAAGAAAAATAGAAATTATAAAGGGAGGCGTTAACTCTGCCACTAGACTTTAACTCTAGTGCTGGTCTCCAGCCCAGATAAAAGAGGAGAGGCGTCTATCCTACTACCTTAAAGTAAGTATACCCTGATTAAGTTTATATAAACAGAAGATTGTGTTAAAATACTATCAAAGATATTGCTGAATATATCTTAAAAATACTGAGCTATAAGTACTTCAACATCAGCGGATAGAACATCTTTTAGTAATATTTTAAAGCTCTATAAAGGGCTAGAAAAAACAATGTTGAATAAATTTGTAAAGAACATTTTAAAAGCAGGTTAGATCATAATAGGTGGGGTTAGACTTAGAAAAACTACTCGGTGTGTTCGAGATGTTACCCCCAGAACATACAGAACCAAGCAAAAGAGTCATACAGTTGTATAAAATTCTGTGACAGAGGGCAAAAATAGCAGTAATAAGAACTTCAACATCAATGGTTAGGACATCTTCTACTGGAAGTTTAAAAGTTCTATAAAGGAGGGTGCAAATAGCAGTAAAATGGGGTGAAATGTCCTAAAAATGTATGAAAATGATTGAATAACTCTGAAAATTGTCTGAAAAGTTGTTAAATATGTTGTTAAAAGCGTTCTGAATATACTAAAAGCGTCTAAAAGATCTAACAGAGGGTGCAAATAGCAGTAAAATGGGGTGAAATGTCTTAAAAATGTATGAAAATTACTGAATAACTCTGAAAATTGTCTGAAAAGTTGTTAAATATGTTGTAAAAAAGCAGCATGAATATACTTAAAGCGTCTAAACGATCTAACAGAGGGTGCAAAATTCTAGCAAAATGGGTTGAAACGTCTTAAAAAATGTATGAAAATGACTGAATAACTCTGAAAAATTCTTAAATATGTTGCAAAAGCGCCCTGAATATACTAAAAGCGTCTAAAAGATCTATCAGAGGGTGTAAAATTGTAGCAAAAATGGGGTGAAACGTCTTAAAAATGTATGAAAATGGCTGAATAACTCTGAAAATTGTCTGAAAGGTTCTTAAATATGTTGTAAAAGCAGCATGAATATACTAAAAGTGCTTAAAAAGATCTAACAGAGGGTGCAAAATTGTAGCAAAATGGGGTGAAACGTCTTAAAAATGTATGAAAATGACTGAATAACTCTGAAAATTGTCTGAAAAGTTGTTAAATGTGTTGTAAAAGCAGCATGAATATACTAAAAGTGCTTAAAAAGATCTAACAGAGGGTGCAAAATTGTAGCAAAATGGGGTGAAACGTCTTAAAAATGTATGAAAATTACTGAATAACTCTGAAAATTGTCTGAAAAGTTGTTAAATATGTTGTAAAAGCAGCATGAATATACTAAAAGCGTCTAAAAGATCTAACAGAGGACTCAAAATAGTATTAAAATGGGTTGAAACGTCTTAAAAATGTATGAAAATGACTGAATAACTCTGAAAATTGTCTGAAAAGTTGTTAAATATGTTGTAAAAGCAGCATGAATATACTAAAAGCGTCTAAAAGATCTAACAGAGGGTGCAAAATTGTAGCAAAATGGGGTGGAACGTCTTAAAAATGTATGAAAATTACTGAATAACTCTGAAAATTGTCTGAAAAGTTGTTAAATATGTTGTAAAAGCATCAAGAATATGCTAAAAGTGTTTAAAAAGATCTATCAGAGGACTCAAAATAGTATCAAAATGTTTATGAAATTCCTAGATGGAGATCAGGGTAGCGTATGACAGGATAGAATAGATAAGCAGAGGAGGGAATAGGATAGATGATAAGAGGATAGAATGAATGTCTAGAAACGTATCATGTTAGTAGAATAGAATAAATAATAATAAGAGGATCTACCTTAGGTTAGGCTAGGCCAGGTTAGATTAGGATAGGTTAGATGAGTAGAAGTATGAGGCTTAGGTTAAATTATCAAAGACCGGAGTAAATAGTGGGAGCTGGGTTAGGTTAGGTTAGCCATGTAGAAGTATGGAGCTTAGGTTAGGTTAAGATAGGTTAGACGAGTAGAAGTATGGGGCTTAGGTTAGGATAGATTAGGTTAGGTTAGGTTAGGTTAGGTTAGGTTAGGTTAGTCAGGCAATGTGGGGCTAGGTAACATTATATTGGGGTAATATATTCAATCAAGATAGAAAGCTCTTGCATTAGGAGACATATAGCAATATAGTGGACGACATACTCAGCTACCATGAACGCTCATAAACATACATACACTGCTATAGGCTTTAAAAGTTATCCCTAGAGATTCATTCAAACACCTACAACGTCCTGCTTCCCCTGCCACCTTACGTATTAATGCTTAGATTACGCATGGCGGCCATCTTGCCCATAAAAAAGTGCGCCAGCCTTCCCTTATATACCCTACTCACATGTTGTCGAGTGTACTTGGCAAGAAAGTTTTTAAATGTGGGATTATTAATTCTGAACAAGGGAATATCAGCAGCTAAAAATGCTTGGCACAAGTCATAGGAAAATCCAGTAACCCTACTTACTAAACACTCTACTAGCTGTTTTTGAACAGGTTCTTTGTTTGCGAGTTTTCTGATTAAATTCCCCATATGTTTTGCTGTGTTTATGTGCTGAACTATTTGAAATCTTTTCTCACTCCCTACCTTTTTCTCACACGCTCCACAATACAGTACCCTATTATCTGTAGATATTAAATCACCCGAAAACTCTTTCTGTAATTTAATTAATCTAGCACTCGAAGTTGGTTTTATTTTCGGCATTTGAAGAGCTCTTCAACATTTTATACGCCTAATTTAATTTGGTGGGAACCGGTTCACAACACTGTTACGTTTGAAGACCATGGCACAACTATTGGAGAGCAGGGAAGCGTTGCGATAATCGTGCTGCTCAAAACCAACTGACCTGCACTTTATCTTTGTTAATATAAACCTCTCAGATAACGCACTGATTATTCTCTACGGACATACATATAATGAAGGGATGGAAACAGGGGGTTCACTGCATAACAACATGACTCACCTCGCGAGTTGCATCAACATGTGCAATACTACCAATATGAAAAGTATTATACACATGGAAAAAAAATAATAAAAACCATAAAAATCATTAAAATATGCAATATAGGGGCTATAATATTGAAATCTTCGTGAGTTGCATCATCATGTGTAATACTACCAATATGAAAAATATTATCCAGATGGAAAAAATAATAAAAAACCATAAAAATCACTAAAATATGCAATATATTGAAATAATATGCATTTATGAAAAAACGTGCAAATGCATGAACTTCCTAGCCCTAATGCTGAATGTAAAGAACACACAAAGATAAAATAAACAAGGATGATTTTGTTGTACCCACGTCTGGTCTCATTTATTTCAAGAGTTTAATATTTGAGGAATTTTCTTGATTGCTTAAGCAAATAGAATTTGTTATAGCTCACTAAATGCACTTATGTAGCAGTTCGTCAAAGGGCTTTGGCAAGAATTGAGTTGTATATTCAACATTTTCATAAACTTCTCAATTGAATATTTTCGTACTCAGAAATTTCAGACTATTTGCAAATGAGGTTTATTAAATGCAGGTTTATTAAATGTCTTACTTGGTTGAAAAATAAAGGGGTTTCAAAAAGAACATTGGGGTTTTAAGGCTTTGTAGTATTTATTAAATTTAACTTGAAATTATAAATCATACATCAAATGAAAGAGAAACTCCTACAGTTTTTCCTGTAAGTGTTCAATGTGAACACCATCCATCACACGGCAAACATGCAGTTGATAGGTGAGTTCTTCCCAAACCTTGATCAGTGTGTCTGGAGTAATTGTTGCAACAACTGCTTGAATCCTAATTCTTAAGTCGAATAGGTCAGTTGGTAGCGGAGGCACATACACATGATCCTTTATGGATCACGAAAGGTAAAAGTCGCATGGTGTCAGATCGGATGAACGTGGAGGCCAAGCGAAACAAGCTCTGTCATCTGGCTTCTTGAGGCAATCCAGCGGTTGGGTACAAGATTGTTTAACCAATGACATATTGAGTGATGCCAATGAGGTGGCGCATATCTTGCTGCCAAATAAAGCTTCTTCCAATTGAGTAAAGAGCCTAGTTGTAGCGCATCAAACTAAGAAGCACGAGTTACAACTGTTTTAGCGAAAAAGAAAGACCCATAAATTTTCCGCCAGGACATTACATCTTGGGGAGTCTCGTTGCAACTGTAACATCTCAGCGAGATTAGATGACCCCCAGATGCGCACATTATGAGTGTTCACATTTCCATTTAGGTGAAATGTCGATTCATCACTAAAGACAATACGATCCAGATAATGTTTATCTTCATGCAGCAACATTCTGTTTGCAAATCGTAGTCTGTAGGCTTACGAACTTGTATCAACTGCAAACATTAAGGACCTGGTTGTAAGCTTCTCTTGAAAATTCTCCACACAGACGTAAATGGAACAGCTAATTCACGTCTAGCTTTTCGCACTGATTTCTTGGGGCTACGCCTGAGAGCCTCTCTCGCTCGTTCAGCACATTGTCCAGTCAATCTTGGTCGTTTCGCAC
This sequence comes from Tenodera sinensis, assembly GCA_030765045.1. Taxonomy (NCBI): domain Eukaryota; kingdom Metazoa; phylum Arthropoda; class Insecta; order Mantodea; family Mantidae; genus Tenodera; species Tenodera sinensis. The sequence goes on from CM060968.1 coordinate 122,113,596, forward strand.
TCTTCATTTTACAAAGACAGCCAGTGTCTTCAAATAGAAGTTATCACTTGAAGGATGCCAGTGGAACTTAATAAGGAACGCATGTTGCACTGTAACTACAGATTTACATAGTCCTTGCAAACTGTAAAACATGAAAAGCCTTCTGTTTACTAATCGCCATCTTTGCTACAAGCGCTTTCTAAGGGAAGGCAGAGGAAACAGTGCATGCGCATGCGAACAGGTTTACTCAAAACTGAGTTGCTCTTTCATTAAATGTATGATTTATAATTCTAGGTTAAATTAAATTAATAGTAAAAAGCCTTTAAAACCCCTATATCCATTTTGAAACACCCGATGTTGCTAAGAAGAAAACCAGGTTGAAGCATATTTTAAAAGTAGATGATACACCAAGAGTACATATGTAAATATTGAATGTGAAGTAAGTTATTTATATTAAATACAGACTACCTAGAGACATGTGGGATTGGTGGATCAGAAGAGGTAGATGTATAGTTATGTAGCTAAGTGTACAATGTAGAAACAGTCTCGTATATTTTGCGTAGATCTTGTGGTAGCTAGTAAAGCTAAAGGTACCTGTACATATAGGATGTACATATTTTGATCAATTACAAAGCGAAGGACCTGGTTTTCCAACATGAAGTGAACTAATTATGCTTATCTTTGTGTTATTTTGTATATTGTGAACAGAAGTTATTTTCTACACAAGTTTCTTAAAAAGCAACCACAAAAAGCAATATTAATTGCGTTGTGCCAATGCAATGTTTAAGCTTAAATTCCAGAGACTGTTGCATTGTCTTTAGTTCAGTATCCCAAAACTATGCTATGGCATCACCTTCAGTTTTCATGGTGTGTGAAATCTAAAGCAATACCATTTTGAATAATTACACAAAAATTACGATAACCAACAACAGACTGAATGCCATTGGTGAACATAATTAACGTCATCAGTAAACGCCACTGCGCATCCTGCCTTACCTGCCAAGTTAGCTGCCGGTCCTATAGAGGATGTGAATCCAGGTGGTTGTTTTTATACTAATATATACGTATAGTAGTGTTAAAATTGATGGTTAAACACACGTACTTTGCGTAAATAATAGAAGAAAAGAAAACGAAGCAGCAGATTTTACACAAGCAGGCCAGGGTTATAATATACTCGTATAAGGTGCATTCCTTCTTTAAGAGAGAGGCGTTTTCCTAGCGGGCCATAACACAGTTGTACAGTCCTAAAACCTACACCACAAGCCTCAGTTGTGCGTTCCCCACATTTTGCAACGCTGAATAATAGATTTTCTAAGAAGGTCAGCAAGATCTTCATGATTGGAAAAAATAAGAAACAATGTGATATGAGAGAAAAAAAAAATGAATGATAAGAACTCCATATTAGACTACGTCACATATAAACAGCTGAGTTGTACTGACATAGAAGAATGCATGTAGATAGATTACCGAGACAGATTTTGAAATGGAGTCCACCTGGAAGAGGGAGAAAAGGAAGACCTCGAAACTCATGGATGCCGGAAATAAGAACTGGAATGACTGGAAGAAATGGAATGGATAGGTAGAGATATGTGGAGGAAGGAGATTCTTTAGGCACAGAAAGATGTGTAAACATTGAAACTTTGTGTATAAACAAATAAATATATACATAAATACTTACCTACCTGCGTACCTGCCTGCCTAGCTACCTAGCTACACACCTACACACATACCTACCTACCCACCCACCCACCTACTGCCCGCCTGCATGCATGCCTGCTTACCTACCTACATACATGAAAGAAGACCTCACCCAAAAAGTTTACGCTAACCCTGATGTTGAACAGCTAATCGACTTATACCATAAGGGCATAAACGAAGCTTGCAGAAGTGCATTTCGTTTAACCTACGGACAGCGCCAAAAATTTGTGCCACGGTGGACACCAGGGGTAATCATATTAAGGAAAAGGGTCGCTTCCAAAATAATAATAATAATAATAATAATAATAATAATAATAATAATAATAATAATAATAATAATAATAATAATAATAATAATAATAATAATAATAATAATAATAATAATAATAATAATAATAATAATAATAATAATAATAATAATAATAATAATAATAATAATAATAATAATAATAATAATAATAATAATAATAATAATAATAATAATAATAATAATAATAATAATAATAATAATAATAATAATAATAATAATAATAATAATAATAATAATAATAATAATAATAATAATAATAATAATAATAATAATAATAATAATAATAATAATAATAATAATAATAATAATAATAATAATAATAATAATAATAATAATAATAATAATAATAATAATAATAATAATAATAATAATAATAATAATAATAATAATAATAATAATAATAATAATAATAATAATAATAATAATAATGATGATGATGATCATGATCATGATGATCATAACGATAACGATAACGAGCTGTTAAGAGAACAAAGAAGACTTCAATATTTGGCGGGTAACCATCAGTATCGAGCGAAAATAAACGAAGAAAAACTTAGATCATGGAAGGAATTCTGCAGTGCAAATGATGGAACCAATCCTTGAACAGTGGTCTACAAGACTGCTTCTAGCAAAATAATTAGAAGGCACTATACACTGCGGAAAGAAGACGGAACGTACACCAAAGACACTTCAAGCACATTAAACCACATGCTAGACAGTTTGCCCCGGAAGACGACGACGAGGAAGCCACAGAACGTCACAAAGAACTAAGAAAGCTGGCAACAGAATTAATAATTCCGGATGATGTGGAATTTACCTCTCCAGAAGTACTGGCAGTGCTAGAAAGTTTGAACCCTAAAAAGTCAGCGAGAGAAGATCGTATATCCAGTGAAATTTTATTACACACCTTCGGGATCTTCCCTGGCTTCTTCACTGCACTATGTACGATAAGTGTCTAAGAAGTGGCATATTCCACACAAGGTGGAAGCGCTCATTCATAGTAGCTGTTGTGAAACCAGGAAAAGAAGAACGCGAAAGCTTGACAAAATATAGACCGATTAGCTTGTTAAATATAAGCGGGAAGGTTCTTGAGAAACTGATGATAAATAGAATAGAGCATCATATTAATTCACGAAGACTGTTCAATACAAGGCAGTTTGGTTTTATGGCCCGGAAGAGCACAGTAGATGCAGCTATGGAGCTGAAAAAGTTTACTGAAAACAGTTCACAAGTGTACGAATATATTGTGTTAGTAGGCCTGTATGTCAAAGGGGCAGTCGATGCTGCTCGGTGGCCCAGAATTTTAAATAACTTGAGAGAGCTGAAATGCCCACGACTATTTGAAAAACAGGACAGCAGCTCTATTTACCAATGCATTAAGGAAAGAAAAAACTACTTAGAAAGGGCTACCCACAAGGATCCTGCTGT
>CM060968.1:122122010-122162010 GCA_030765045.1 Tenodera sinensis
TGTTCCATATCTGACATAGTGTCACAGTGTTACCTGTGTCTTATAATTACTGTAACTCGTTTTGTTGCTAAGAAATATGGCATTAACAAAACCTGGTACGAGCGACTTACAGACAAGTAAATCGAAAGGAAAAGTATTCCATTCAGATGCGCGGGCTATTATTTTTAGTGTTTACACTTTTTTTAAAAGAATTGTCCTCAGTAGAAGTTCGTGCGTGCGAACATTGTATTTAAACAGAGCCGGGCGCTAACAGCTAAATCATGCAATGTAAGTGAACATTCATTGTCGCGTTAAGTGCAACAAGGTAAAATAACCACTTCTGAATCCGGGCAGCCCTTGTTTATATCCCCCGGAAAACACCATAAAGCAGAAAACACGGATTTCGAATCTGGACGACTTTCAGAAAGATGTACTGCTGAATCTGTATAAAGAAGTGGGCTTCAAAGCTTGGTGCATATACCGTATTTTATCGCGTAATCCCCCCCCCCTTTTTTTTCTCGAATAATTTGCTTGAAAACACTGGGGAGGGAATTATACGAGTGGTGCTTCTAGGAATTCCGAAAGGAAGGGAAATCATGTAGTATTATGTAAAAGTTCTATAGGTATACAGTAATTTGTGAATGAACTGGATACATATCACGGTTTCATTGGGCCTACAATTGTATTGTTTCATTGTTTCTTTTCTCTGACTATTCTGCGGTCTCACTTCCGTCACTATCATCACTTTTTTCATTTATATCTGGCTCAGATAACACATCTTCATTTTCACTATTTCACAACATGTCGTCAGAACCATTAATGGCACCAGAAATACCAGCTTTTTTTTAAACTCTTTTTAACAATATGACGACTTGTAAGAAATTGACTTAGAAACAAACACGTGTGTAACTTCACATTTCAATTTTACGATACGTTGTGACAATGGCTATATGAGTATTTTTGTGGCAAGCGCTGCGTCGAATGTTGTCCATTATCAAGTCATTTGAAGGCCGCTCCAACCTAATGAACCAGGAGAGGCAATTATGCGATGTTTAATAGGTAAATATTTTTTAGTGATGAAAAGTCATAGGGCAGGGAAATATGCGAGGGGGGGGGGGGGCTAATGGGGTAAAATATGTTAAGTCATTCCTGGATTACGTGTTTTAAACCAAAAATGTAAGCTATCTTATGGCAAATTCTCTTTGCGATACAATGTTCACAATTTTTAATCAACACTGCTTATTGATGTTTCTTACTGAGCTATAAAATAAGCTTGCTAAAAATAGTCTTCGCATAGCTGGTTTAAAAAATATTTTGTTCAATTGCGAGTTTCTGCTTTTGCTATATGTAACATAATATAAACTTTGATGAGATGTTAGCCTAACATACTTGCCTTATATTAATAACCGCATTGCAAATTCTGGTTGGCAGATATTGGGGAAACTATTTCCGGAGCTTCGCTCTGTTAACTTACAAATTGCATCGTAAGGAATATTTTAAGTGCTGAAATGTCTAAAATACACAACCGAGAAGGCCACATTGGAATATTACTCATAAAATGTGGCTTGAATTGTGCTTAGGCATTTGTTGCTTGATTATGTAGATTTTCACTTAGAATCCCTAATATAGAAACTGATTAACATATGTGCAGAAACTCTGTATAGACACTTCGAAAAATTGAGAAAAATATGAGAAATACCTATCAGAAAATGCCTCAAATTGCGAAACTACGACATCCGTTTAGATTTATTTAAATCGTCACGTAACTCTCTTATTTTCACTCCGATAACATAAATATTTACACGAAAACGTTCCTAGAGAATCGGATATAATAAACAATTTAAAAACTCAACATTGTAATGTTTTATCACCTATTTATTGAAATATATGAACTCCGTTGAAACATTAGATTGCAAATGAAAATTATCTGCTTAGATGAGGAATTTATATTTGAAGCAAATTACACGATTAGAGCCTATTGTCTCATTTTAAAGAGATTGAAATTGTTCTGACAGGTTTTAAATGTGCACCTTGCAATCCTTCACCGTCCTCGCTGCTGTATACCGGAAACGCTCACGTGCATATCTCCCCTCTCTTTCTTTCGCACAGCCATATGAGCCGGCAACAGCGCTCCATAGCTGAGTAGGGATTGGAGCTACTCATGTGCCTTCTTATTTCGTGCTCCCTTTAGTTGCGAATCTTTCTCCGCGCGCGACCCCGAGGTGGCCTGAGTCCTGTACTGGATGGATGACCTTCAATTGCTACTTGACGGGCACTTTCAACTTTGGTATACCTCCATGCCTTTCAGCGTGGGTGGAATATTTGCAAACAGCAAAGAATGAACAATTCGCCGCACTTAACTTTGCTTTTTTTTTTTTTTTTTTTTTGAAAGGGGAGACAGAGTAGAGTTGGTAGGATAAAGAGTTGGCTTATTTCGCCGGGAGTGCGGGATGAATCGGGATTACAAGGGGAGGCTTGGAGGGGTATGGCGTCGTGACCGGGTCCCGCTTAGCACCCCGGATAGTGCGGTCTTGCTGGCCACATGCTAAGCTATTAGCATATGGGTACGTTGGGGGTCCGGGTGGTACCCATACCGGAGTCTGGGTAACACCGCGGGAAGTGCGGTGTGTTGTAGACTTCGTGGTCTTGATTGTAGTGTTTTTCGTGCTTGTGTAGGTCGGCGTTGACTGCGATGGTTGTTGTGGGTGGTGTAGGCGGCGGTGTTGGTTGACAGCTATAACTGATGTGTAAGCGTGGTAAAGTTTGTTCCGGCCAGTCAGTTCTTGTTCTGCAGTTTGTTACTTGTCTTCTTGATTCCGGTTTGGGAACATGTGGGCATGAGGTCGTCCTTGGAGATTCCTGAGTTGCTGCAGAGTTTCTGGCGGCAGTGGTGGGAGCAAGGGTTGCCGCCGTGATGGGAGTAGCTGCCACGGGTGAAGAGTGAAAGTTGCTTCTTGTCGCGGTGTTGGTTCTGAAGGTGTAGCTGGCAGATGGGGTGGTTCCGTGGGTGGTGTGGATGGCGCGGTAGGCCGGTGAGATTGTTGCTCGTAGTGGTGCCCGATGTTGAGTGGAGGTGGTGGTGAGGTCTGAGTACTTGCTTCGTGTGTGGTAGTCGATGGTTGGTTTTCTATTCTGTGGAGTTTTCGTTGTATGGATGCCAGTAGTTCAGAGTTGTCGAGTTCTGTGGTTGCGGTGCGGAGTTCTTCTAACAGTTTTGCAGCGGCATTAAAGCCAGTGGTGTGGTGTATCAGTTGTCTTGAGATTTGTGCATGTTCTTTGCGTTGTGTTCTGCGTAGGGTGTTGGTTCTCTTGTTGATCTTCTGTAAGTCTCGCTGTAGTGATGTGAGTTTGTTGGTTGTAGTATTGTGTTGGTCATGTACGGCAGTAGAGGCGTCTTGAAGTTGGGTCCTGATGGTGTGGTTGCAGTTAGTAATGATGGTCACTGCATTTGTCAGTTGGTGCAAGGCGTCTTCTAGCTTGTCTAGTCGTGTGTTGAGGCTTTGAACCGCCTGGCGGATGTCCTCGGCCTTGCTCCTGGGCAGTAGCGTTGTGGTGGCAGTGGCATACGTCTGGTTGGGCTGTAATGTAGATGCTGGAGTACTGGCAGGAACTGGTCTGCTGTAAGGCTGTGTAGCTGCGCTGGCTGGTGCTGGTTGTAGGGCCGGTGTCCTAGGGTAAAGGGGGCACTGCGCTTGACCGGTGAAATGGCCTGAGCCATTGCAGGTAGCGCAGTACCGGCGGCGACGGCGAAGATCGTGGTTGGTGCATTCACTGGTGAGGCCGTAGGTCCCACAGTAATGGCACCGAGGTGCGGCGCTGCAGGTGGTTGCGTCGTGCCCATATCTGCAACATCTGCGGCAGGGCACTTGTCGCGTAGACCTGGGGGGCTCAGCAGGCAGGCGCCGTCCGAGTAATGGCAAGCCATTCCTCAAAGCGGCTTCTCGATCTGCTGAGTCGGCGAAGATGATCCTGGCCATGTGCGTTGGTCCCCGGGAAGTGACGATGCGGGTGGCCCGCATTGCTGATGGCCACTGGTGTTGAGCTGTGCTGAGTAGATGCCTCGCTGGGAAGTCGCGAGGAACTCCACGGATAATAACACTGGCTCCCGAGGGGGGGCCAGTGTGTTCTGGCGTCGGTGGTGGGTTGGCCGGGTGAAGTTCTGAGGACGCAGGTGGTTGAGAGGGCAGCTCCGGGAGTGGTACTGCCACTGCCTCTCCCGGGGAGCTAGCCTCCTGCCTGAGTGGTAGCGGCCGCTCGACTGGCTGCCTCTCTAACAGTGTTGCCAACCACAATTCAATAAAACAAGCTAAACCGGCTTGCCAAAAAGGCTAGAAAAGGCTATATTATAATTTAATACCTATATAAACATTAGAAAACTACATTATTAAAAAAATAGGCATGGATCACCTAGACAAATAAACGTGGTCTTCGTCATCCCCCTCTGCCTCATTTCTACAGCTGCAGCTGGGATCTCCCTTAGGTTCTTGTATTAATGCAGGATTTGTACCAACAAGCTTCAATATTTCGTCTGGGACTTCGCATGAAAAGTCTGATGTGCTGCACTCACATGACTTTTTCTACTCTTGTACTAACCATTCCTACAAACTCTTTCTTCTTCGTCTTAGTTGAGATATAAACATTTGTAGAAATTATCTTATTGCTTACTTCCTTGCAGGTGCAAGGGGAATGTTAGAATACAGTATGCTTTGGCGTTTGTCAAATCTTTTAAAGCTTTCAAATTCCGTTCTCTTTGCAGAATTAATATAACAAACTGAATAACGATGTTCCATTTGACAGAAATACAAATAACAAGGCGTATCTCCGAAATGGTTAACTCTATAAAAAATCAGTCAGACATAAATTGTGTATTTTAGAAAGATCTACAGTTTTTCATAGAAAGATATGGTCTATCTCTAGCAGTTTTCCAGTTATGCAAAAGTCGTCCAGAGTAAATAGGAGTACAAAGGTTATAGCCAGAAATTTAAAAAGATACATTCCATTGGTCATAAGGATATTTCAAACTTAGGGCATTTTAATCAAAATCGTTAGAGCCATTTTCAAGAAAATGAAAATTTTCCATGTAAAGGGTAGTTTAGAATGGAACAATTTTCTTCAAAATCTTCGTGTCGCATCCTTGAAAAACATTAAACTTAAATACCAACTTTGGTTTTTAACCGACTTTTCGTTCTTGAGTTATGTTGTCCACAGGCTCGAGATACACTTACGAACCAATTTCTAGAAAGTGCCACAGAATCTAACAACTTGGTGGAATCCACACTCCAAGATTGAAAAAGTTCGGAAATTCACCATAAGGATTATATCATTACTTGCAATAGTGCAGTAGCGAGATTAAATTCTATATTATTTTTAAGGTACCGGTAGATAAGTATAAAATGAAAAAGGCTAGAAGAGGTTAATGGAGCTTAGAAAAAAGGCCAGGAAAGCTACTTGTAGCTTTTTGGAAAATTTATAGCTAGATAGGTTCTCAAAAAGGCCAGATCTAGCCATAAAAAGGCTAAGTTGGCAACACTGCTCTCTAACTGCGGTGAGGTGATGTCAGTGCTGGTGGCGCTCGGTGCGTCGATGGCCGCAACTACGGCGGGTGTGTTGGTAGTCTCGGCGGTGGCGTTTTCTCTGGTTGTCTCGGCGCTGATGATGCTTTTGGGTTCCGGGGCCGGTATGGTCCCAGAGCCCGGCGTTGACGGCGATTTCCTGCGTAGCTTTCTTCTTCCCATGACTCTCGGGTCCGTTAACTTTGCACTATTCGATCATATTGCGATAACCTAGCCGCCCTTTTTCCTTTATTTTTCAATGGCCTTCTTAGAGGTCCTTTCATTACTTCCTTTTTAGTCCTATACACTACTGCTTCTGAACACCCGATAGCATTAGCTGTTTCTTTTACTGCCTTACTTACACGCATTTTACTTTAAAAATAATCTAACACATTCATAATTATTTGGCGTTCCTTACTTCTTAATTTATCAATATATCATCTCTTCCTAGCTTCCCCCTCCATAACTACAAATATTTACGAAAATATTAAACAAATAACGCAATAATAGCTCACAGATTCCACACAGTTACACACACGGCTTCTTTCGAACTAAAGTTAGTGCTGCTCCTTATACTATCTTCTGTGTAAGGCCTGGCGCGAGAATGCGCTGAGTATATGAATACTGTATGCCCACGACAAGAAGGCTAGAGGGGCAGGAAGGGCAGAGGGGGCTTGAACTGTGTATCTACTCCGGTAGCGGTCCTGTTTACTAGGAAATGAGTGTATGAGAGTGCATATTTCTAGCTATAGGTGAGTTATGTGACAACATTATGTATTTTAAACGAGCCTAGCATCCTTGTCATACTCGGAAACTAGGCATAAACACTGTGCGGGAAGCACAAAATGACTACGCTACACATTCCTAAGACTTGCCTTCTTGTCCTGGGCATACAGTACCTTTTGTTTGCATTACTGGACAAAAGAAAGAGGTTAAGGCCTTTTGGTTTATTTTAAAAACTTTCTCCAACCCTTCTCAACATTTGTTCTCGCTGGTTCCCTGATGTAAACTCAATAACAAAAATGTTTCACACTGCGTAACTTTTGTAGTGCACAAATATAAAATTTTCCGAAAACATTTAATTTAAAAAATTATAACACTTAACTGAATAAACATAGAGAATTCAAAGTGGGCAGGTAGTAGCACTATGGTTTATTCTAGCTATAAGAAAATAATATAGACGTATTCTAGCAGTTAGTTTGTTAGTTAGTGCGTGATGAGTATAGAAACAGCACATATCGGACTTCTATTGAAGAAAACGTTTTCTGAAGAAATATGGGCCTATAGAAATATATAATAACTCTAAAAAGGAGTTAATAACTCTAAAAAACCAGCTAGAGAAAAAAATTCTGCGTAGGATAATGTATTCAAACCAGAAATTTATAACAACTGAATATTTATACCATGCTGTTAGGAACCTGGCAACAGTGCGAGGGTAGAAAAGGACGAGGCTAATGGCAACTTGTATGCGCTAGATAGAGACAGATATATCCCATTTAACTCCACACTGTCATCTAAGAGTGGGATAAGGTATAGTATGAACTTGCCCTGGATGTTCACATCGGAGCAAATATTTTAAGTTTTATTGTGCATAAAAATGCACGTTTCCTGATTTTTTATTTAAATAAATATTTTGGGATATTCACATAGATTACACAAAAATCGCATGAAGGAAACATTTTAAAAATAAGTTTAACATAAATCACATAAAAGCAGCAGCAAATTATTTTTATCAAACCACCATCCATTTCTTTAATACTCAATTACGCCGGTTGGATGTCGCAATTTATTATTCATCATTGGAAGAACTGATATGTCAGCTATAGTATCCCTTCAGCTGGAAGAAAATATAAACATTCTGGTGCAACATGAGCCTGCAAGATGTCAGGGAATTCCTCCACTGCACCTGTTATGGCTTCACAATCCGTCTAGTGTACACACCGATACTTGCTAAGCTATATGTAAATTAATCCTTTGTGAATCCGCGAAGTTTATACGACGTTCTATAGTAAAGTTGTGTTGGGAAATTACATATCGACAGTTTAGCGTTCACGATGGATTAAACATGTCTAGAGTGACAAGTAGTGCAAGTGCAACAATATACTGCGAAATTTAAAACACTGTCTTAAGAAATCGTTGTTTCCTCTGTATTTCCATAAAGAAACTGGAATCAGTAGAAATTTATTTGGGAGAAGTAGTTCAAGTAGTTCGGATGTGAAGAGAAAGGGGGAAAAAACTCAAGGTTCTTTTTGATCCTGCAGCACAAAACTTATAAATCTGATGTGTTGCACTCACATGACTTTCTCTACTCTTGTAGTAACCATTCTTACAAACTCTTATTCCTATGCCTCTTCTTGTTAGTTGAGATAAACATTTGCAGAAATTGCCTTATTGCTTGTTTTCTTGCACGTGCAACGGGGATGTGCGAATGCAATAGGCCTTGAGCGAGTCAAATCCTTTAAAACTTTCAACTTCCGTTCTCTTTGCACGGTTAACATATAACCAAATGAATAGCGATGTTCCATTTGACAGAAGTATAAGTTCTCCAAAACTTACAGAAATAACCAGGAATATCTCCGAAATGGTTCACTCTACAAAAAAATTATTACACACAAATTGTGTGTTTAGCAAGATCTACATTTTTTGTATTTGAAGACCTGTGAAGCATTAAGATCAGAAGAAACTACAGCTCAAAAGTATTGGAAAGCACGAATGCTAATGGCTTCATTGCCAGATGCAAGGCACTAGAAAACAACAACAACAACAACAACAACAACATTTTTTTGTATAGATTTCCTCTATCTCTTACGGTTTACCAGTTATGCAGAAGTCATTCAGAGTGAACAGGACTACAGGGGCTATAGCCAGAAAATTCAAGATGTACTTTCCATTTGTCATAAAAATATCTTAAACATGACATTTTAATCAAAATTGTTAGAGCCATCTTCAAGAAAATCAAAATTTTCTAAGCATATTCGATGTAAAGAATGGTTTAGAGTGGAACAATTTTCTTCAAAATCTTCGTGTCTCATCCTTGAAGACCTTAAACTTAAATACCAACTTTGGTTTTTAACCGACTTTTCGTTTTTAAGTGATGCTACCCACAACTGACGGACAGACAGACATACAGACAGACACACACGGACCTTTTTCTAAAAATACCTTTTTTTAATTCAAGGGCTTCAATACATATATTTCCGGTGAAATATCAATATTGAATTTCTAAACGTAGTAGAGAAAGTAAAAAGAAAATGCAAGGAAGTGTTGGAAAATAATAGTGGATCAAACATAGTGTGTAAAATTTCAAGTGCGTTGGATGGGCAACATGAAGACATTGTTATGAGTGTGAGTGACATTCCATGTTATAATAATGTTAGACTTATTTCTTGTGAAGTGGGACGATCATTTTCGAAATTCAAGACATTTCTTTGTGACAATCTTCATTCTTTCGGGATGGAACATTGGAGGAAGCATGTGGTCGTATATTGTAATTCTACAGTACTTGATGGTTCCCTCCCAAGAGTAATATATGGTGAGTACCACGTACATTTATATTATTTTGGCTATTCAGATTTTAAAAATATTTTGTTTGTTTTAGCACATTTTTCCCCCCCCCCTTTTTAGCATATATTTTTGACATTTTTAGCACCTAAAAATCCGAGCCCTACTCATCAGTGTTACGCATAAAAGCACTCTTAAGAATCTAGTTTTTTACTTTCTCTGCTAGTAAGTAGAGGACGTATTGTATTCCACCCAAAAATTCGATGTCGAGATTTCACCGGAACTATATGTTTTGAGGCCCCTAAATCCAAAAAATAACATTTTTGGAAAGAGGACCGCGCGCGCGTGTGTGTGTCTGTCATTCTGTGTCCGTCAATCTGTGGACACCATAACTCAAAAACGAAAAGTCGGTTAAAAACCAAGTTGGTCTTTCAAGGATGCGACACGAAGATTCTGAAGAAAATAGTTCCACCCTAAACTACCCTTCACATGGAAAATTGTTCGAAAATTTTGATGATCTTGAAAATGGCTCTAACGATTTTGACTAAAATGCCATATGTTTGAGATATTTTATGACAAATGAAATGTATATTTTGAATTTTCTAGCTGTAGCCTATGTTATCTTGTTTAGTCTGGATGAGTTTTGAATAACTCGTAAAGCGTAAGAGATGTACAAAATCTTACTGTACAAGAAATGTAGATCTTGCTAAAATACACAACTTATGACTCAATATTTTTTTTTTGGTAGAGAGAACCATTTCGGATATATTCTTTGTTTTGTGTGTCAGTTTCGGAAAACTTTCGTGCAATGGAACATCGTTGTTCATTTTTTATATGTTAAGCATGCAAAGAGAAGGGATCTCAAAGCTTTAAAAGATTTGTCTATCGCACAAAGCCTTCTGTATTCTAATATTCCCCTTGCAGCTACTAGGACATAAACAATAAGATAATGTGTACAAATGTTTATCTTAAATGACACGAAGAAGATATAAAAATAAGAGTTTGTAAGAATGGTTAGTACAAGAGTAGAGAAAGTCATGTGAGTGCAACACATCAGATTTTTGTTGCTACTTCTGTATCTTAACCATCCATTTTGTTTTTCAGATGTCATTTCAAAATATAAGTTATCTTACTAATATAACTAATTTAGCGTAATTTATTTGCTGAGCTACAATTTTAGCAGTAGATTCTTTATGTTATATACTGAAGTCTCACGTTCCAGTTAGCTCCAGCTTTTCAGCTAAGCCTCATATTCTTCACCAACATGTCATTCTACTTTACCATTAGGCATTTCCAGTGACCAAAACTGTATTTCAATGAGATTCTACAGAGTAAGTGATTGAGTTTTGTTTAAGAGCCCGTCGACAACTAGGTCATTAGGGCCCGAAGTCCAAAAATAAAACAAGCGAACAATAAAAACCTCACCCTAAAAAGCTAAAAAGTGAAAGTTAAAATAACGAAAAAATGTTAAAAGATCCAAAAACGAGAGCTAAAACAGTTTAAAGTTAAAAAGCTGGTAAAAACGTAAGTTTCTACATCCGAAAGCTGGTAAAAGCTTTAAAAGCTAAAGAACTAACTAACATCTGAAGTAAAACATCCCAAAATCTATATTCGCCAAGATAAAAGAAACGTTACATTTGCTTACCAAAATCGATACTGGCAACAAACCGCAGTGCTGTATTTACAGCCACTGGGCCGTTGCGTAACACGGTGTACAGTGTAAGACCCAGGCCAAGGGACTGGCGCTCACGAGCCCACCGGGCACAATTTAATATGGATATGTGCGACGGAGACTGGAACATTGCACGTCGCACAGACAGGCTCCGAATCACCACGCAAAAGTTGTGCATGCGTGGCTGGTGTGTGGCCTATCCTCAGGCGGGTTAAAATCACCTCCTCACGCCTTGAATCCCTACAAGATGTTTGCCAGGGTTGTACCGTGTCCTTGATTGTCCGTAACTGAGTGCCAGCTAACGCTTCCCAAGACTCCTGCCAGACAGCGTATAGATCATGACGGAAGTTGTTCTGCACGTCTGTATAAGGGAGCGCAAGGGTGGAATACTCCGGCAGGCGACATGCAGACTTAACAGCTGCAACCGACGCCTCGTTGCCGGGAATACCCACATGGCCTGGACACCAGGTAAAACGAACTGGTATCCGCGAGATAACAACTGTGATAAGAGTGCCTGTATTTTAAGAATTAATACCGAGTTGCCAATAAATTGTTACAGCGCCTGAAGAACGCTCAGCGAGTCGCAACATACAATAAAATGACCATGAACTGAACGGTGCACTATGTCTGGACGCAATACAGGTGGATACGAAGAATTACCTGGATGAGCGGCCAACCTTGCCGCATAGGAACAAAGTAACAATGAGCGTCGAACAGACAGTGGAGGTTCGCCAGAATCAGCATACAAACAATCGGGCCTATTGGTGCGAAAAGCCCCAGTAGTGTGATGTATTGTGCCTAAAAGGCGGAGTTTAGACGCAGACGCCGCGCCATACATAAAACTGCTGTAGTCTAATTTGGATCGGACCAGTGAGCGATACAATCTCAACATCACCGTCCGATCGCCGCCTCAAGATGCCCCAGATAAAACTCTTGAGTACCCGCAGCGAACGATCGCAGGAAGCCCGAAGTTGACGAATATGGTACTCCCAGGTCAGCTTACTGTCGAGGTGAAGGTCCAAGAACTTGACGTGTGGAACAAACGGCAGACGTGTGCAAGCAAATAAACATCAGGAGGAGGGTGTACGCCACGAAGTCGATGGAAGTGGACAAAGTGGTTTCGTTGGAGAGAACTGAAGGCCGATGCGAAACGCCCACTCGGCAATGGATGTTACGTTCAGTTGCAGTTGACACTCGATGTACTCCAAACTGTGACTGCATTAGTATATCGCGAAGTCGCCAACATACAGCGACATCAGGAATCCGCTACGAACAACACTAGTGATGCCATTAATGGCAACAGCAAAAAGCGTAACACTGATAAATAAATCAACCCCTGGGGTACACCATTTTCCTAGACCTTCTCTTGGGAGAGCGTGTTTCCTATGCAGACACGAAAACGGCGAAGTAGTATAAAATTAAAAATGAACATCCTATAGACCACGTAAACCGTTGGTGTGCAGAGTGCGGAGGATTCCATAGCGCCAGGTGGTGTCGTAAGCTTTCTCCAAATCAAACAAGACACCCACGACATGCTGCTTCAGCAGAAAGGCATTTTGAACGTTGGCTTCCAAGCGTGCGAGATGGTCGACACTGGAGCGACGGTGACGAAAACCGCACTGAACAGTATTCAGCAGGTTATTCGTCTCTAGCCACCACAATAATCGAGTGTTAATCATTCGTTCAAAGGTCGTACAAACGACACTCGTTAAGCAAATAGGGCGCTAACTAGAGGGAAACGTCCGATCTTTCCCGGGTCGAGGGATAGGAATGACAACACCCTCTCGCCAAGAAGACGGAAAAACCTGCTCGCGCCATATACGGTTGTATATGCCCAACAGGAAGGAGAGAGCCGTAGATGGAAGTTGAAGCAGCATTTTTCTGTGGATGTCATCGGGGTCTGGATAAGAGTCCTTTGCGTGAGATAAGGAACGAGCCAGCTCCACTTGAGTAAAAGGTACATTGTGCGATTCACTACAGTCACTGTTAAAATTAAGAACTATCTGCTTTGCAGATTCCTTGAGAGATTTAAAAGCGCGATCATAACTTTCCGTTGCAGCGAACGAACTAGCAAGGACGTCTGCGATATCCTGTTCGGAGGTATAAGTGGAGCCCTGTACGGCAAGACCAGGAACTATCTTCCGGCGATACTTGCCGTACATACGCCGAGCGGCAGTCCACACCCTTTGTGCCGAGGCCTTCCGGGAAAGGGAAGAGACGTATGTTTCCCACGATGTGCGTTTTACCTTACGAAGTACAAAATGTGCCCGGCACCAGAACACTTGAAGGCAGTGAAGTTCTCCTCCTTAGGATGTGAACTGAAAACACGCAGAGCTCGCTTGCATGCTTTGATAGCCAAACGGCATTCCTCGGTCTACCACGCCACAGGAGTGTGTTGTGGCGTAGATGAACCGCGATAAATGCTGGAATCTGCTGCAAGGAGGATAGTGAAAGTAAAATACTCCACCATTTCATCTATGGTGGCAAAGACTTTGTCGGTTAGGTGAATGAGGGAACGAAATTTCCGTCAGTTAGCCTCGGAAATAATCCAGTGAGGGTGTCGTATTGGCACAGCATTGTGGCCGGTTAGGTGAATGTTAATAGGATAATGATCACTGCCAAATGGGTGGGAAAGTACGGACCAATCAAGAAGTGGTACTAATGACGGGCTACAAAACGAAATGTCTAGAGCGGAGTGTGTACCATAAACAGATGATAGGAATGTAGGGACACCAGTGTTTAACAGAATTAAGTAGGACAAATCGCAAACGTCTGCTACAAGGTACCCACGAACATCGTCAGTGTCGAAGCCCCATGAAGTGTGTTTGGCATTTAGATCACCGAGAAATAGGAGCGGGGTAGAAATCTGTGCCAAAAGGGCCCGAAGGTCGTACTCGTGTACGACACTGAGCTGCGGCAAATAGACATTACAAATACACAAACACAAGCCCTGCACCTGTACACGCATCGCTACAGCCTGTAGCGGCGTGTTAAGCGGGATTCTGGTGACAGAGATAGTATGTGCCACCAGAATAGCAACACCACCACTTGCAGAGTCATGTCTAAATGCCGAAAAACCGCGAAGATGGAGAGATTGATTAGATTTCAAGTGGGTTTCTTGTAGACACACGATTGATGGACAGCGTTGAACAACTAGATGTAGTATGTCCGTAACACGTGCCCGGAACCCATTAAGGTTCCACTGGATTACTTCCATGGTAAAGACGCCTCGAGGAACGAGAGCATAAGCGAGACTTCATCGAGGATGCGCGGATGCTGGCGCGAACAGTAGTTCTGGAAGAGTGGCTTTCGACGGGCTGGCTACGCTAGTTGGTTTGTGAACTGAGGTCTGCACGGCTGAAGATGTAGTACCCAGTGCAGGTGTGGCGCTAGAGTGGAGAGCAACTCGTGGAGAAGTCCGTCTGTGTCGAAGCATCGTCAACAGGCACGTGTTGTATGCCAACGGTAGTCACAAGCGCACGGCGAACTGCTGACGAATAACCGAAAATGGTGGGGTGGTTTCAGTTGTTCAAATCGCCGACGTGCTTCAGGAAACGTAAGGCGTTCCTTAACACGCAGCTCCTGAATGCTCTTTTTGTCGAGATACTTCGAGCACTGACGCGAGCTAGATAGATGATTCCCTCCACAGCTAACACAATGAGGGTCACGGGTACACGCCGTACCCTCATGGGGTAATAGGCCACAACCTCACAAACGGCAGGATGGTTGCACGCCGTCTTAGTATGTCCGAACTTCTGACACTGAAAACAGCGCATAGGATTCAGGACATATTGACGTACGGCGGCACGCTCGTAACCGCAGAAGATGTATTCTGCTAACTGTGTGCCCTAAACGGTGAGGAACACCGTAAGTAAATCGACCACTTTACCGTCCTGCTTTCGTGTCACACGGTACGCTTGACACACACGCTGGTCGGAGAGACAAGTAACAATGTCCTCATTGGTGAGGTTGTCCAAACTCCTCTACATGTTCTAAAGTAAGAACAAATTAGAAACTAAAAACTTCACTTATCTTAGTATGATTTGCTGCTGACCCTGGGGTTTCAAGCTGTGTCCAGCTCATTCTCAAAGCCATATAAACAAACTCGTTGCCAAGCTACAATCTTTTATTTTTTCTGAAAAACAATTACTCTTGCTCAATTTTTATTTACCAATCTCTGAAAACAAACATTTATAAATACAATCTATAGATGGTAATTCGAAGTTCATGACACGGTTCCTGTTTTTTAAAATAAAAATTCTTTCCCGAAACAATTAAATCTATAGGATTACTTAATTGTTTTAATAATTTAACTTCTGGATTAATTTCATGATTAAATGACCAAAAATGATCTGCCACAGCTGATTTATCAGTTTGTTTATATTTAATATTTCTAAAATGTTCTTTTATTCTGGTTTCTAGATGACGTTTAGTTTTACCAATATAAACTTTGTCACAATCTAAACAGCTAAATTGATAAATGCCAGATTTTTTATAATTTGGTATTTTATCTGTTTTTGAAAAATTAAGTAAATTTTGTATATTAAATTTATTTTGAGGGACCAAATTTATTCCATATTCTTTAAAAATCCTTGTAAATTGTTTCTATAGCAACACCATTACCACCTACACCAACACCATTACCACCACACCAACACCATTACCACCACAACAATACCATTACCACCACACCAACACCATTACCACCGCACCAACACCATTACCACCACACCAATACCATTACCACCACACCAACACCATTACCACCGCACCAACACCATTACCACCACACCAATACCATTACCACCACACCAATACCATTACCACCACACCAACACCATTACCACCGCACCAATACCATTACCACCACACCAATACCATTACCACCACACCAACACCATTACCACCACACCAACACCATTACCACCGCACCAATACCATTACCACCACACCAACACCATTACCACCGCACCAACACCATTACCACCCCACCAATACCATTACCACCACACCAACACCATTACCACCACACCAACACCATTACCACCGCACCAACACCATTACCACCACACCAATACCATTACCACCACACCAACACCATTACCACCGCACCAACACCATTACCACCACACCAATACCATTACCAGCACACCAACACCATTACCACCGCACCAACACCATTACCACCACACCAATACCATTACCACCGCACCAACACCATTACCACCACACCAATAGCATTACCACCACACCAACACCATTACCACCAAACCAACACCAATGCCGCCACACCAACACCATTACCGCCTATATCAAATACCTCAGCTCCACCACCAACAGTCGGTCTGGGTGGCTCAGTTGGTTAGACGCTGGCTTACTGATCCCAAGTTCGCGGGTTCAAGCCCGGTCCAGGCCGATGGTTTTCAAGTGTGCTTAAAAACGACAGCTCCATGTCGGTAGATTTACTGGCATGTAAAAGAACTCCTGCGGGATGAAATTCCGGCACACCGGCGACGCTGATGTGATCCTGGTAATTGGCAGTGTCGTTAAACAACAAAATGGTTCTTCCACCACCAACAGCACCAATATCAACGCCACCACCAATACCGCCATTACCACCACACCACCACCACTACCGCAGCCACCACCACCACCACACCGACACCACCGACACCACTATCAAACTACAAACACCAACATGAACGCAACCGTTGTCACCACCAAGCCTATTTCTTTAAAATAAGTTTTAGGTATTATAAAGTTAGCGGATATAAAGTTAAAGATAACCGCTACATATAAAAGTACTTAATTTCGTATTTGTGAATACAATTTCCGAACTTCACAATAGTTACAGGTAGCAATATAAAACATACCTGTTCAGTTGCCTTTTCAGCTGCATCGCACTGCAGGTACAGTAAACCAATGAAAATAACTGCTCCTGACAGAAAGACCCCAGCTTGAGACAAATAATGAATCTGGATAACAAACATTGCAGCATAGATGCATAATGTTTGTACAGTAAGGTAGATGATACTCAGAGCTCCATAGGTCAGACCCAGTGCCAATCCAAGTTCCCGTGTCAAGCTGCTTAGCATTCTCCACAACTGACGTAGTTCTGCCAGTTTTTCATATTGCTGATAACACTGTACAAAATAATAATATTTTTGCTAACTTACACGCTTATTATTTTTAAAAAATCATTAGTAAAACGAAAGTCATGTTCATGTCATTATATACAAAGTGTAAAATTCAACCTGAACTGCACTGTGTACACTATATTAAGATACTTGGACAATCTTTGGATTTACTCGCATCAAAACAGAGCTATTTTTGAGAAAATCAAAATGTTTGAAAAATTTTCCATCTGAAGGGTCGTTGAGAGTAGATGACTTTTCTTTAAAATCTTCGTGTGACATCCTTGAAAACTGTTAAACTTAAATACCAGCATTCACTGACGCTTCTTCTAATATGCACCATGTTTCTTTATATTAAAATTGCATTTATTTTTAGACTATACAAACAGGGCTGTATTTTACCGTTACCATGGTTATGTATGTGAAATGCTTAGTTTTATACAGATAAATTATACCTGCACACGTATGAAACCACAAAAAGGCACAGCCTAAGTAACATATTTGCAGAAAGTTTTCTTAAAATAGACTTAAAAGTAGGATATAATTTAAACGGAGTATAATTGTGGTTATAAAAAAATATGTGTGTTGCACTCACATGACTCTCTCTATTCTTGTACTATTCTCACAAACTCTTGTTTATCTTCTTCATGCTAGCCGAGATAAACATTTGCAGAAATTATCTTATTGTTAATTTGTTAATTTCCTTGTAGGTGCAAGGGGAATATGGGAATATAGTAGACTTTGAACGGTAGTCAAATTCCGTTCTTTTTGCGCGGCCAGGAGATAAAGATCAAGGAATATCTCCGAAATGGTTCACTCCACAAAAATCATAACATAACTTGTGTGTTTTTACAAGAACTACATTTTTGTATAGCAAAATGTGTCTATCTCTTACGGTTTACCAGTTATGCAAAAGTCATCAAGAGTATACAGGGCTCCACAGGCTATAGACAGAAAATTCGAAATATACACTTCATTTGTTACAAACATATCTCAAACATAGGTATGCCATTTATATCAAAATAGAGCTATTTTTGAGAAAATCAAAATGTTTGAAAAATGTTCCATGTGAAGGGTAGTTTAGAGTAGAGGAGTTTTCTTCAAACTCTTTGTGTCGCATCGTTGAAAAATATTAAACTTAAATACCAACCTTGGTTTTTAACCGACTGTTTTTGAGTTGTTCACAGACAGACAGACACACACACACACGGACTTTTTCATTAAAATGCTTTTTTTCGATTCTAGAGCCTCAAAACATATATTTCCGGTGAAATCTCGACATCGAAATTTGGGTCGAAGTACTTCCCATACGTAGTAGAGGAAATAAAAAAAAATACGTTTAAACGTAAGATGAATCTTTTAATGCATTACGTTTGATAGTATAAACGATTCTTTTTGTTGATATAATAAATAGGGATTAGAACTAATGCAATATTATAAAGTATATATATATATATATATATATATATATATATATATATATATATATTGCAATATACTGTTACACTTATTCCAATATAGTAAACTTTAGGTATACGTAATATCTAATGTAAATCACAAGTTGATAACGCTGTACCATATACCAATGGCCCATAGATGAAATAGAACGTTTAATTTCAATTTCAGTTTTGAAATCTTCATAACTACTCATGCAAATCCTGCAAGAGTCTATGTCTATGTGTATGTGTGTGTGTGTCGTGTGTGTGCGCACGTGTGTGTAGGTGTGTGTATGCGTGCGTGTGTGTAGGTGTGTGTGTGTATGCGCGTGTGAGTGTGTATGCGCGTGTGAGTGTGTGTGTATGCGTGCGTGAGTGTGTGTGTGTCGTGTGTGTGTGTATGTGTGTGTGAGACATTACACAACTTCACGGCGCGGATTTATAAGCGTATTTAGTTTCCAGCTATTGGCAGTGCTTAGAGCGTTTAAACTGTAGTATAGTCGGGGGACTAGTTGCGTTTCCAGTTCTGGTTCTTTGATTCTAGCTTTGCGGTAGCTAATAAAGCGGTCGCTTTGTAACGAACTGAAAGCCGACTTTCGGCGGCAGCTTGACACACAAAAGTGGTCGTTTTGTAAGAAACTGGAAAGCCGACTTTCGGCCGAACTATACATGAAAGTATACACATCAAATGCTAAAGCAATCGCACAGGTTTAAAATACCGGGTGAAAGAAGTGGCATTGCTCCATCTCTATCCACGTGAAGAAAACTTACCTATTATAAACATTCATACTGAAGCAGAAAAAAACTAACTAAAACAGTTCTGCATCTCCGAAAACAACTGTTGTTACCTTAGACCTTTCTACAGATTTGATTTTGAACAGTCCCTAGTGTTTAATTAAAAAATACTATGAAACTCCTGTGAATATTAAAGAAAGCGCTATTTCTTCTCATTTTTAAAATGTGAATCTAACCAAGACACTTCATATGAGCTGCCGTCCTCTCCATAAAAGGAAAGCGTTGGCAACATAGTATGTTGCGGCGATTTAAGTTGAGGGTGCCTCCAGTTATGGGGACTGAAGAAAATCTGCTGAAAAAAGATTCAGTCAGCGAAGACTGTCCGGGCTGGATTTGTACTTTCGAAGTGTGAAATTCTCTCATTCTCTCTCTCTCTCTCTCTCGGCTCCGTGTATTAACGAGCTCGGCTACCTGTGACGGTGTACCTACCGATTTTGAAACCTATCTGGAGTTTAAGCTCTGAGTAGTAGTTGTAGTGTTTAACGCCCGCTTTTACTACTACGGCACCGCAGGCGGTGATACTGATGATACATGGAATGAAGATGGAGCACCGGTGGAATGAGATGGCGCCGCTTCGTCCACCACGAATACCACATGGGGGTCCCTGGGATCGAACCCGGGCCGCCTAGGTGGTAGGCGAGGGCGCTAACCGCTCGGCCACGGCGCCGCCATTTAAGCTCTGAACATCACATCACATTCGTCCACCACGAATACCACATGCGGATCCCTGGGATCGAACCCGGGCCGCCTAGGTGGTAGGCGAGTGCACTAACCGCTCGGCCACGGCGCCGCCATTTAAGCTCTGAACATCACAAGTAACCAATACTGGAAAGTCCTAATGTCAAAGAATTTCAGTTATATTTTAAAATTTGTCGTAACTATAAAGGTAGGCCTATATAATTCTCAAACGGTAATCAGCATAGAATGAACTTAAATGAATACCTACAAACACAAGGTATTCTTAAGAAAAGAAACAGCGACAATATATGTCAGGTTTTTTAATAAAATAAGATCGCATACTCAGAACGCGCAGTTATTTTAGCTGTCTTATGGAGAGCATAATCAAACAACATAAAACTCTTACATAATAGATACAGAAGTCTCTCTTTGATACCGGAAAAGGAAAGCGTCTACCCAAATGTATGCATATTGCACCCACGTTCAGGCGCGGATCTAGAAATATTCGTTAGGGGGGGGGGGGGCTCAGTTCCGGTCTACTACCACCTCAGATCGTTACATCGCGATGTTACACGGACCCGCATAGCGGTAAAGAAAAATTCCAATAGCTCGTTAAATACTCATCCAATCGAAATGTTGCTTATAACAAAACTTAACATAGTGTTTAAAACATTTGCTAAGGAACATTTTTGCAAAACCTCCCAAAAAAGGCTAGTTATTTTGATTTATTCAAATTGGGCCCCATTAGAAACCTTCCACCTCAATGGTCTATTCTTTAAGTGGGACCAAGTATTAAAGGTAGTACATATACCAATTTTCATAGAAATCAGTTTCACCATTTTTGCGTAATGATGAGGTATATAGCATTTATAGCAATAAAGTAGGATATGACAGGGGGGCCCGGGCCCCCTGGCACCCCACCTGTATCCGCGCCTGCCCACGTTCATAAAACACGTACACACATCCACTCCCACTCACACACACACACACACACACACACACACACACACACACACACACACACACACACACACACACACACACACACACACACCCACACCTTGTATCTACATCAAAATGTGTAATGAAACTATTTCTGCAAATGTTCTGTCTCAATTAACATGAACTGTGCACAAGAGTAAGTTTTCATAAGAATAATAAAATTGTAGAAACTATAAGAACAGCCGGTAGTGCACACAGAAGTCATGAATGTATGGAACTATTTTAGTCTATATTGTTAGCGCTGTTACTGGTGTACTATGTGTAGTACAATAGTTTGTAGAAAGTATATGTAAAACAAACAATAGTGACTATAGAAAGTAATGTCATCAGCTCTTTACTTTCTCTACTGCTTTCCTAAAACGGAGTGGAAGACCTCGCATACTTAAACCTGACGCGGGAATCACCATCAGCATCAGAGACATCAGTGTGAGTGAGTGACTTAACGGAGTGTTAGCTTCACAAGCGTTTAACGCAGTATCTTAATCAGTCTCACATTTTCTTAATTATATATTGTTCAAATCTCTTAAATTATTTTGAATAAATTGCTTCTTACGTAGGTGTTGGTTTGTATGACTTTGCTCTATCCTGGAGGATCCTGCGGGTATGAATTGATTGAAAGGGGTACATATTTAGTTAAAGATTTAAAGGGAAAATAAAGATGTCGCACCCGTAAGAAGATGGAGAAAATATATAGGAAACAAGAGAAAAACTAAAAATATTCCGCAATCACTACAGTGACATCTTCCAGACACCACAAAGCCCAGACTTCACCAAGATATACTATAACAGGATTAACTTCCACGTACAACTAAATTAACAATTATACACACGACAAATACCGATAAACGATCTCAACCCTACGGACGAAGCAGAAAAACCTATCACAGAATAAGACATAATAACAATAGTAACCAAAGCAAGGAACACAGCCCCTGAACGTGGCATCACATACCACATGATCAGAAAACTGCCAATAGC
Source organism: Tenodera sinensis (assembly GCA_030765045.1). Classification (NCBI taxonomy): domain Eukaryota; kingdom Metazoa; phylum Arthropoda; class Insecta; order Mantodea; family Mantidae; genus Tenodera; species Tenodera sinensis. Next base: position 122,143,738 of record CM060968.1, read on the forward strand.
AGCAATAAGAGAGCTGGCCAAAATCTACAATCTGATGTTAAAACATGACTATCTCCCCAACAATGGAAACAAGCGCATATTCTATTAACAGAAAACCCCGGAAAAGACAAATCAAATCACCAGAACTACAACCTACCTCCCTAAGGTCTACCATATCGAAAGTCTTCGTAAAGAATAATGGTAGGGAGACTATCATAAACAAGCAGAGAAAAGAAAATACTAACAGCCAAGCAGAATATAGGAGCGAAATAACAATGCAGGACCAACTAGTGCGCGTAGTGTCCAACTTCCAGTGTGCCTACAATAGAGGATTTGCCACCATAACCACATTTTTATATGTACAATCTGCCTTTGATAAATGTTAGACAAATGGATGACTCTACAACCTGACAGACTACAAAATACACCCCCGTATCATGAGATAGATGGCCAGCTTTTTAACCGGCAGCACCGCAAACATAAAAATTAACAATATGCTATCCGAACCAATTCAGCTCAAGGCAGGCACACCCCAGGGGAACGCTATATCTGGCCTCCTATACATAATACATGTACACAGCAGACACACAACCTATACATCCCACCATTCCAACTCGCCCAATATGCCGATGACACGACATACCAAAAAAATTATTTTGTTATTTAACGACGCTGTCAATTGCCAGGATCACATCAGCGTCGCCGGTGTGCCGGAATTTCGTCCCGCAGGAGTTCTTTTACATGCCAGTAAATCTACTGTCATTTTCAAGCACACTTAAAAACCATCGGCCTGGGTCGGGTTTGAACCCGCGACCTTGGGATCAGTAGGCCAGCGTCTAACCAACTGAGTCACCCAGACCGACCAAGGCCATCTTTATCTAACAGGGCTGTATACGGAAAGAGATTACGTTAATGACGTCATCACGGGAGGCTTGTGTTTATCACCTATTTGTTTATTACTGGAATGCAACACATCAGTACGTGGTTGGAACGCTGAGAAGTTGCTTGTGCCTTACAACGTGTCAGTAAACAATTAAGTGAGCGAAAAATTAAATTACAAACTGGTGTAGTTTTCAATACAAAATGCCTAGGAAATGTTGTGTGCCGGGTTATACCTCAAACTATAAAACAAATGTAGAAAAGTATGTTAGTGTTTTCGTTTCCAAAGGATCTACACACGAGAGACCAGTGGGTACGTGCTATTCAAGGGATATTTATGAACCAGGTGTGGTATGTATTAAACATTTTTCTGAACAGCACATAGTGAAGGAATTTCCTGCTACGCGAAATGATGGAAGCGTTTTGTAGCACACAGAACAACCCCTAAACTTACTGAAAATCCATAGCATTTCGTAAATGACTCGAAGATGAAAAAATTTTTGATTTTCAGAGCTTTAAAAATAGAATTAGTGACATGAAATTAGAGGGATTCACCGTCATCATAAAAGAAAACGATGTAATTTTTTGTGAAAATTGATACTGGAGAAATTCCTAAAATTGTAGCAGCATTAGGGGCTCTAATGACCTAGCTGTCGACGGGCCTTAAACCCCAATCACTCACTCACGTAGCAGCATTAAAAATTAATTCAAATTTTATTATTTAGGTTCCATAGGGTAAAATTGTAACACCCAATAGTAAATTTAAATGGATTCTCGGTAAACAAATGATATTGGATAAATGGTCTAAATTTGATGCTCTTTTGGTTCATAATAGCAAGTGAACAAACAGAACATAAAGTACTTCAGGCCGCCAACATTTTAAAGGAATACTGGGAAGACATGAATGAAGATTCCACAGAATATCTAAAACCTAAATTCCTAGAAGAGCAGGTAAAATTGGTCAGTCAGAAGCCAATTAAATATACGCCCCATAACCTGTTATGGACGTGCTCAATTTATTTTTCTCGCCCAGCAGCTTACAGACAGTTACGTGATTCCAATGTTCTTTCTTTACCCCATCCTGATTACCTCAGACAACTTTCTCAACCCCTCAGTCCCGATAGAATCTCTTGCATTTAGAATATTTATCAGAGAAGGTGAAAATGCTTGGTGATCACGAAAAAGTAGTAAATTTGTTGAGACATATGAACAAGAATTTCTTAAAGTAGAAAACCAGAGAAACTTAATTCTACATTTGGGTGCTGAGACATGTGACATTAATAATATCGGTGCTGACAGTAATGCTAGTGATTGCGAGTTACCGGGTGCTATTTTGACGAGGAAAATAATAAAAGTAATAACCAACATCCTCTTGAAAAACTACTGCATTATTAAACAAGGCAGTTTGGTACTATCTACAGGAAAAATAAAGAAAGAAAGAAACTGGAGATAAGTAGGGTACTTTAGCCGGTTTGGACACACTTTGCATATCAAAGGGTTGCCGCTAATTGATTACACGTGTTTAACACGTGTTTTTCACACCCCCTTCCCTTTGTCGGTGAAAAGCCGACAAAGGGGCAACCCTCATTATCTGTCAGATTACCACAGATAAGGGTTGACAAGGGTTGACGAGGGTTGACAGGTTAATTACCCATGTTAACATGTGTTTAACATGTGTTCAATTATCGGGCGGCATTGACTTCAAAGGGTGAAAGCCGGCGAGAAAGGAAATTCGCCGCCATCAAAGTAATTTCGCCGCTTTATAGGTAGGGGCGCATGCATTCATCCTGACACCACACCCCGCCCCCTCTGGTAAGGTACTTTGGTGCGTGCCACAATTCTGTGTTAACCAGTTAGATAATCAACAGACATATGTTGAATTATTAGGTGGTCTTGATTTCAAAGGGTGAAAGCCGGCGACAAAGTAATTCCACTGCTTAGACCGGGGGTATGGTACCGCCTCTAATGACGTAGGGTATTTCGCATGTCGTGGGCTGTCCTTTATGATTGCGGTAATAAAAGAACACGTGTCAAAGACCGATTAAAATTTACATCGCCAAACAATATGTACCCTACACATTAATTAAATCTAGCGCGTGAGTTTGATATCATTTACGTACTTAGTAATGAAATAACACTATGCGATTCAAATTTAATTTGTATAGCTTTAAACGGTAGTTATGATTTGCATAATACATTTGCGTATAGTGAATATCAGATGCTTACGGCTATGCTTGTTTATAAGTAGTTTACCGATCAACGCTATTTCATTTAAAGAAGTATTTCCTTTAATATTATCCCTGCAACAAATGTATAAGGGAAACATAATTTTTAACAAGCAACTCACTCCAAGTTGATGGGATGAACAGGCTGGAACGAGTCTAGTGCCGGGCGCCACTCTGTCGGCTACGTCAAAACATGTTACAACGGGTCCGCTATCCCCTTCTCCGTTGGGTCGAGAGTCTCCTCACACAACATACCTCCCTGTCCGTGACGACATCAACAAGTAGCGACCTGCAATCACCCCTCTCCACCCTTGCGTGACGTCATTAACTTGCTGGAGCGTGTAAACAGCTTGCTGTGTATATAAGCAGTGATCTCTGCGTTGCAAGCATTTATTGTTGAGTTTATATTCAGTGATATTCGAAATGGCTAGTGATAACGCTGCTCGTACATCAGATGTGAATGACTACTGGAGTGAGTGTGCCGAGGATTCGCTTCATTACACATACTTTCATACCGAAAAATGCAATGGTTTAATGCATTCAATATTGTGTAATCAACCATCGTACTATGATCAGATGTCCACATTTGATGTATGTACAGAGAACTGCGGCCTCTATCGAAGAGAAAAGCTGTAAGTAATATCTCACTTCTATAATGTAATTATATGTATGCGTATGTTAAATAACAACTAATTCAATATATTTTATTACTTCAGGGAAAATCATACTAATGAAGTTCTCAGTGACGTTGATGAAGTTGATGTGTATGTATCGAAGCATCTATCGGAGTGTGATACAGAGACATGCAACGGTTACATGCATACAGTATTGTGCACCAACCCGTCGCAGCATGATCGCATGGCTTCATTCTTCTTCTGCAATGAGCGCTGTGAAACCTACCAACGCTGGAAGAGAAACCTTGAGTAAGTCAAAATTCTTAAAACAGTTATATGTTCCTATATTGACTCTAAAGCTATTCATCGGTGGCTGAACTAAAAATCTTTCTTACAGATTGCGAATGACCGAACCAAGAGTACCGGTGCCTGCAGAGGAAGTAGATCCTGAGAAACGTGATGTCGATATAGTGGAATATCCAATCCCAGACCGTGATACGCAGTCTCTGGATGATTATATAGCTTCAGTACGCTCTAATAATAATGTTCCTGAGTCCAGTACTTCGAGGGTTGAGGACTGGCTAAACCAGGCGCTTCCAGCTGACTCACCACAGAGGGAGCCAGAAACTCGCAGGACCTTGAAGTGAGTATGGATGCTACTAATTATTTTCATATAGTAGCTTATCACAAGGAAAGGATTCACTAATGCATGCATTTGTTTTTCAACCGTATGAATGCAGCCAATTTAGAATGCTTCTAAGGTTATTTTGATTTGTATGTTATAGGGCTACACGGAAAACGCAGAGGAAGAAGAAGAACGAGCCTCTGCAGAAAAATCAGAAGTGCAGCTGCAAGAGGAGAATTCTTGACGACCATCACGTTCTCCTTTTATCCATTGAAGATTCCCAACATTCAACAGCGGAAAATGGAGAATTAGATACTCATGCTCGATGATGTCAGCATATCATCATCGCAGAGTGTGAACATCGGGCTATACTATGACACTCCCTCCCTCTACATAAAGTGTGAAAGTGATCATTCATTTGTTTATATAACAATATCAGACTGGAATATATTATCTAAAAACATATCCGCTATTGAAAGCTACCTACAGCAAGAAAAAAGGTATAGGAATGTTGAATATTGTAATGATGTTATTTATGCATATAATATTATTGTATATATTGACAATCCTATCCGCTTGATAAATACTTGTTTAAATAATCATGTAATATCTTTAAGCATTAAGACTCTAGGAAATCTAAAACGTCTAGAGCCATATATCGAAAGGTACCTCAACAATTTAAATGATTTCTTCAAGTCGGGGACAACTAATTTTTCAGGGAGTAGGAAAGGGAGAAATAAAATGCTTGAAATGTATAATAAGATCAATAAAAGAGTGTTATAGGACCTATATACTTAATTTATTACTTTAACAAATTACCCTATTACATTCCTTCACATTTCCAAAAACAACAAATGATGGTATTCCAGGCTTTTTACATAGATACTTATATAATTGTTTGCATCACATGGGAAAGAGGTTTATAAGTGAACACTTTCTCATGTATTATTAGACAATACAGTGAGGTCTGTGCAGGAATATTTGCACTTGTTTGAATTTCAAGTCTAATGTTGACAGCTCCATTTACAATCTCCTCAGGCTGATGTGAACAGTCAATGATAAATATCGGTGCATATTTAAGAAAATCCTTTCTCTTTAATAAGGGGTAATTGTCTTTAGCATAATAAGAGTTTTGGAACTTGGAATACATTTCATATAATGTTGCAAATCTTGAGTTTCCAAAGTCCAAGTTCATGTCGTGGTAGGGATAACATTCACTATTGAGGTAAAGTCTCAAATTTGTTATGTTGCAATGATCAAACATGGAGCAGTCCTTAGTTGCGTTATTCAGTCTTGAAGTCTGTGCTCCGACAATGACAAATCTTGGTTTCTCTAGTTTCGATGTTGTTGCAACGTTCCATGTAAAGGATCTAGTTTGCGGTACAGCAGGCTGGGTATGAAGATCCATAGTTCGAAAGGCAATATGTAGCGGTCTGTCCGACTTGACAATCTTAAGGATCTCAACCTTTTCAGCATCTGAAATGCGTATTACAGGCATCCTCCACTCAATGCGAATAAGATTAACAGACGCATCCACTTCTCCGGCAGATGCCACAATACAGTTCTTAGAGTCCTTGGAACGAATAAGCACCAGTTCAAACTTGCTATTGAGAATCAGGTCCTTGTGGTCATCTGCAAACCCCAGAAGCATTGACAGCGGTACTATAGCGTTGAATGCTCCATTCTCAGAATGTACAATATCCACATCTTTGCCAGGGTAGCACCATCCAGCATTTAGCAACCGGTTTGATTCCATGGGGTTGAGGGCAGCATAGTTGCGAATAGTTGATGAAATCCCTGGATTTCTTGTTCTATCTAAAGTTCTTCCATTCATGTCCAAGCGAATCTCATCAAACATAAATGCCATAGCATTATTAGAGAGCTTTGCTGTAGTAGCTGATGCATTAGGTTTCGTAATAGATCCCTCAATGTAGAGATAACTCCGGCTAGATACAGTATACAAATCTTCAGCTTGACAGGGTATTCTAATCTCATCATTAGCGTTCAGAGCTGATGTATTATAGGGTAGAAACACATGCTCCTCTTCTTTAGCACTCTTGTCCTCAAATGTAGGCGTTTCGGTCACATTGAAGATATCCATTACAGAATTCTGAATCCTAACGCTTCGAGGAACTTGCGACTGCTTGATGTTAACGCCTTGAATGTCAAATGCAAAGTATGAGGAACATGATGCATCCTAGACTTCTTATATCCTGTCCAGCCTCTTCTCCTTCTGCTAAAATCGATTCCCATTACGACGAATGTGGAGTCTTATGCTTATATCTTCGTTTCGAAAGTTTATTCTATGTCCGTTCTGGTCGACTATTCGAAGAGTGATTTGGTCAATAATGTTGGTGTCTATGATAGGCAGGTAAATGGGATTTGAAGGTTCTTGCGAAATGTGATATCCAGTTGGGACGGAAGGGGAAAACTCGTAGATAGAGTGTCCGCTTTTACCGTCAATGAAAGAGCCTGTTGCAATACTACACTCGATTCGTATGATGCTCACCTTAAATATGTTTACTAGAAAATCAGATTCAGTCAGCTGATTAGCAGGGACAACTCTCTTTTCATCGAATCCTAAAAGAGATCCTATAGTGTGCTCCTTGGAAAAATCTACAGGGAATGGGCATTTAATTTCAGCCTTCATGGTATTATTGTTTGGTTGAATAAAGAAGGTATTTTCCTCCACTTCAAGCTTGTCCTTTATATAATTGTTAATGTCTGAAATTTCATATGTTCCATGTGGTATATGAATGACCTTAAGCTCTTCGTTGTAAATGTAATGAAACTGATTATTAGTTTGATCAACGTTGGGGATTGAATAGAAGGTTTCGAAATTCAGTAGCGCAATCTCATAATAATATTTAGGATCAATCCTGAGCGGAGGATTTAGATACGTGGTAAGAACAGATTCATTACCGCAATAGTGTAGCTCATTGCGCTAGAAATTGCAAGCACAAGTGTCCGCAAATGACTGAGCTAAAACTCTGAAATCTTCGAGTATTATACATCAACTTAAAACCATTGAGGTACCTTTCTATCTCTTTCGGAGGTTTCAAGTTTCCAAAGCTATCGAAATAAAATGCAGTGTTTCCATCCTTCTTTACAGCCACCCAATGTGTGCCTTCATTCTGTGATGAATCTAGATTGACTATAATTCTCTCTCGGAAATTTGGTTTTGAAGGCAGCTTATCAATCATATATACGCCTCTAAAATAAGGAATGTTTAAACGTCGCGCATATAGGTTGAGCTCGATGTTACTTAGGGCTTTTTCCGGGATAAGTATAGTCCTCCGCCCGAGTTTTTTGATATCTTGTTTTTGATCTGTCGATTCTTCCTCTTCTTCAGTCCATTTCCTTTAGCAGACTTATTTCCCTTTACACTTGAAGCAATTTTGGAGGCCAGTGCTAAAGCTGCAGCCAGCGGTAGCATTGGTAGAAAACCTCCGCTTCTCTTTTTATTCCTCTTCCTCCTTGCCTGCCGAAGGCCTTTTCCTCTTGTCTCCATCTCTCTGTTATGTCGCATCATTTCTGCAAGCTTTTTATCAGCAGCTTTTTTCTTATTCACCGCGGTGGCAATTTGTGCTGCACCTCCAGCTGCAGCACCTAAGGCTGCGATAATGGGTATGATCGGCAGAAATCCGCCACGTTTCTTCTTCCTCGAGCCAGCACCAACAGCAACCTTGCCCTTCATAATTGTTGTTACCAGTCTTGCAGCCAACCTTTCACCTAAGGTAGCATCCGATGACTGAACCCTTTTCCACGCCTTCTCTGCTAATATCTTATCAGCAATATTTCTCGATGCAGTGTCCTTGTGCTGGGCGTAGGCAACGTCGTGAGATTTGCAGGCTTCATTTAATGGATTGATTCCTGGGTCTCCTCTCTTTAGCCGCTTTTCTAGCTTCGTCCCTGGTCCGCAATATCTGTAACCAGGTAGATGTGCTTCAAACGGTAGCCTATTGATGAGGGAATTAAGTAAACCCGAGCCACTCGAGACCCTTATCCGCTTAGCTCTCATTGTACACTAATTGATATGCATTTTTGCAGGGAGCTTTTATACCTTGTTTACCAACCTAATTAACCAATCAATGCATCATACTTTCCTTTAAGTGCGTAAAGGGTAGTCAGAGTCCCCCAGGATATTTACTATATATAAACATTAGACCTGAATTTATAAACTTAGTCGATGAGATGGAGCTCGTTAAGCAGGAATGTTCTCTCCCTATTCAGGTGCTAGACTTTGAAAGTGATTTTAGAAGTGATCGTCACGGAAGGCTATTTCCTAGCAATGTCAGAGCTTTGATCCTAGGGAGCTCCAGTGCAGGGAGAACAAATGTATTACTGAATATGCTGCTTCATGAGAACGGTTTACGTTTTGAGAACTTGTACATTTATTCAAAGTCATTATATCAGCCAAAGTATCAATATCTAATAAGCCTACTTAAAAGCATTGAGGGAATAGAAGTGAATACCTATGAAGATGGCAAACATGTATTGCATCCTTCAGAAGTTAAAGAAAACTCAATCTTTGTATTCGACGATGTCATAACTGAAAAGCAGGACAAGATAGCCTCCTTTTACAGTATGGGGAGACATCGCAATGTCGACTCTATATATTTAGCCCAGTCTTATGCAAAAGTACCGAAACATCTCATTCGAGATAATACAAACATGATTATCCTTTTCAGGCAAGATAATTTAAACCTGAAGCATATATATGAAGATTATGTGAACACTGACATGTCTTACATTGAATTCAAAGAATTGTGCAAAAATGTCTGGGAGAGTATCTTAGAAGGAAGACCATTTGTAGTGATAGTCCCCGAATATTCCATGAATGAGGGTCGATATAGGAATGGATTTGATGTATATATTAAAGTGCAAAAGAAAGAAAATCATCATTTATAGTTCAAGATGAGTATTGACCGGTTCGGGTCCCGCAGGACTGCGCCACTTAAAAGATCACTTCATCAGTTCATTATAACCAGAGATGGAAAAGGAAACTACCAATTCAGGAAGAAAAGATTGTGCATTGTTCAGGAACCTGAGGAAGATAATGATGGGGCCACTAAACGCTACGTTGGTTCGCTTACAGCTTCTACTGAAAATCGTCTGCAAGAATTCACCGAAAAGGTGGCATATCAACGCATGGAGGAACTTCAAACTACGCTTAGGAGCCACATCCAGAAATCACTAGACAAACAACATGATAATCTTATGAGCTACTTAGACAAAAATACACTTAAACGAGATAATGGAAACAATATCATACTGGATACAATAAGAATGAAGTCATTACTACCGCCGCAGGATGATCACGATGTACCGAACAAGAAGTATGTAATAGACTTTATAAACTCGAGAACGCCTCCACTCGATTCAAATGGGAACATTTCCTTTCAACAAAGAAGATTAAGAGAAATAGCAGATCCTATCGATGACGGTGATGCAGCAACCAAAAGGTTTGTTAAACACGCCATTGGAAGGAAACAAAATGAAGCACAGGAAGAGTTCAACAGGAGAATACAAACTATTGGAAATGACATTTCTGAAGTAATGGGAAAACACACAGAAAATATAGCAAATAGACAGAGTTCCATGGATAAACACCTGACAACAACCATGAATAATGTTAATACCCTTAAAGCACAGGTTACCGTCATAAATGCTATTCTAGAGCAAATGAAAGGTCAGCTCATTATTACATTACAGACGAAACCTTACAGAGGTCCTTCGTTAAGGTATATGTTAACATCAGGACTCGAATACTACAAATCGAGTATAAACGGGAATGTGATTTCTTGCTCTATGATATCATCGCCGCAACCGAATACAAGATCAGGTACAATGTTTGCAATAAACGGTCAATTAGTTGAAAGTTACCCTGCGACCGTTCACATAGGTGATATACTATCCTTCACTGCTCCAGCCAATCGAGCAAAAGACGGTCATATTTTAAATATTGAGTTGAAATTTTCATATAATTTGACCCATTCAGAATAAAAACAACCATATATATTGACATGAAAACGTGTTTTAGTGTCATTTTAAGATGGAAAGCGAGAGTATAAGACTTAAAGAATCTGTAGCCAAGCATGCTAGGGCTATAAGAGAAAAGCTACGCGCACTAAAAGGTCAACAGTTTGAAACTCAGAGGGTAATGAGTGAAGCTCTTCAACCAGTAACAGAACCGCTACATGATATACTAGAAATACAGAAGAAAAAGAATACTATGACTACTTCAGATAAGGAGGAAAGTCAGAAAAAGAAGAATTCTGCCCCTAACGATCAGAAAGATGAAAAAATCTTGAGCTACCTACAGAAAGTTCAAAAGAATGACAAGGGAGAAATAGATACGTCATATGGAGTAAGATACGAAGATGGAATCTATATGCTAGGAAATAAGAGCATTGACTTTATTAACGATAAAGTTAGAATAGGAGATGAAATATATGATGTTACACCTGGATTGATTGATCTCATTTTCAAGAAGATACCTGAAATGCACTCCTATTCAGAAGACGATCTTCATACATATAGCAAAATACTGAAAGCATCAAGGGTTCATCGCCGAAACTACAGATGACAGGGACAACTGGGACACGGTAATTCCTATAAGTATAAAAACATTATACGCCCTTTAGTGAAGAACCATAAGGGCTTACGTTTGCAGTGGAAAGAACATCGTCCTGAGTTGAAGCATGACTACATCTACTGGAACGATCCTAATGATCTAGTAAATCGCTTGCGACTTCTCATTGCATCCAGAGACGCTGGCAATAACAACCACACCCAAGAAATTGAAGAAATTATTCAAGAGCTGAAAACATCTAAAATTATAGCATGACAGCCAAGCAGGATATCGCTAAAGAACTTCATGGACCAGCCAGAAGAAACTTCTTACGCCGTAAAATTATAAGCAAAGGACTCAATGATTTGCTACAAATTGACTTGGTTGAAATGATACCGTATGCAAGAATCAACAAAAATTTCAAATACATCCTGATCGCAATCAACTTCTACTCTAAAAAGGCTTATGCCAGACCTTTGAAGGACAAGAAGGGGGCAAGTGTTGCAAGGGCTATGGAGAATATACTAAAAGAATTGGAGGTGCCGCCTAGGAACATTCAAAGCGATAACGGGAAAGAATTTTATAATAAGTTCTTTAAAAGTTTAATGTTGAAGTATAATAGTAACCACTACAGTACCTACAGTAATATAAAGGCTTCAGCAGTTGAACGCTTAATTCGAACGTTAAAGAATATGATGTATCGCGAGTTTTTAGTTCAAGGTTCATACAGGTGGCTAGATCTTTTACCCAGGATCATTACAAAATACAATGACACTTTTCATTCTACTATCAAGATGAAACCTAGTGAAGTAAACAATAATGATCTTCTTTTGACGGTATACAACTACAATCAAGACCGAAGAGAAAAGAGAGGTGCAAAGAAGTTTAGTGTTGGCGATTATGTCAGAGTATCTAAATATAAAGGACATTTTGAAAAGGGATTTGAGTCCAACTGGGGTGTTGAAATCTTTCAAGTTGCTCGAGTGAAACGGTCCAGGCCTGCTACATACATATTAAAGGACAAGGATGGCGAGGAGATAAAGGGAGCCTTTTATGGACATGAGCTTCAAAAGACAAACTATCCTAATACTTATTTAATAGAAAAAGTGTTACGTAGACGAGGAAACAGAGTTCTTGTAAAGTGGTATGGTTTTGCTGATAGCGAGTTGATCAATAAAGAGGATTTAGTGTAATGTAGGCCAAAATGTTTAATAAAAATATTTTTTGTATGTAAATCAAATGAGTTTTATTGATATAATCTCCTTCATTTGTAAAGTATAAAACCACAATAAATAGTATATTTATAAAAAACCTTCATATATACAAATATTGAGGGAAAAATGAAAATAAACAACACATTTATAAAAAACCTCGTATATACAAACATTGAGGGAAAAATTACAATAAACAACACATTTATAAAAAAAACCCTCATATATAGAGAATGAAGGGAAAAATTAAAATAAGAACATATTTCAATAAGAATATCGCAATATATACACAATATACACATATATACAATATTCACAAGGCTAGCACTAACAATTGCCAAGGGAATAGTGACCCCATGCTAGTGTTTTGTACGATCCCTCCACCAGTTTCCTCTTATCATCTCCTCCCTTCAATGCCAATTTATTAACCTCTATTGTTCTAATTTTGTGGTTTTTACTCTGAAAAGTTTTCTGCTTTGTATAGTATTTCAAACTAGCGTCTTTTAGACATTCAAAATATTTCTCGAAAGTCAATGGTTGCACACCTCCCCTGGTGATGCCCTTTGCTTTTTTTACTACCTGTCCAGTATATCTGTATGCATATAATTTCGCCCTCAGCCCAACAAATTCCTCCATAACCATGCCGCCCAATTCGTCCTTGAACAAGCCAATCTTTTTTTTGTTAGCTTGCTGAATGCCGTATACATTATCTTTTGGATAATTGGAAGTATCAAAATATTTTGGGTTGTCTCTAACGAATCTATAGATGTCAGTACTCGTTTCAAAAATGAACGAGTCTGTATCCATATAATTCAATGCAAGGTCCTTCAAATTAGGCTTCATAACATTATAAAAAAAATCATACATGATGAATTTGGAAAGATCTAAAATTGCATGTCCGATATAGATTGGTTTGTTCATGTGTACTTCCTCTTTAGCCAACTCAATACCTATTATGTTCTCATCGAAGATTATGGACCTGAGATACGTGCTTCGGGATATCAATTTCCTTGCATGCTCCCACTTTGACATAATTTTAAAGTCTGAATATTTCCGAACATTTTCAATAAATTTCCCATATACAGCGTTGTTCATCTTTTTCCATAAATTTTGCCCAAATTTTTATTTCTCTTGAGTTCTCTTCTCCGTATTTAGGTCAATGTAGGCCTTTAACCAGTTAGACTGATCGTACGATACCACTCTGTGAATATGTCTCACAGTTAGACCGTGTTCTATGCACTGCTGCAGAACTCTGTAGTGCAAGACATATTTGCGCTTATCTTCTAGTGTTGCTAGCAGTTTCTTGTATTGGCCGTTAGGTGGTATCGCACTTTGAGGGCAGAAGGGAAGCTCGTTATGGGCGTCATGGATATGAGAGGGATATTCAATGTCTGCTTCAATCACTTACCCTGTTTCAGAATCTTCAGCGATTTTGCTGAAGTCGATGACGTCAATTTCAGCTTGGTTCAACCACTTAAGATTACCATAAGGTATTTTTCTTCCCATTGCCCAACCATATAAATTGTTTAAATCGAAATATGATAAGTAATTGACAGGGGCACACTGATTGAAGCTCGGCATGTACCTATGGTTGGCCTTGGAATAGCCTTTCACCACAGTGCACAGCCCTCCTCTTATCCCAGATTCGAAGAATTCCAGCATGGTCTTGTCATGGATTAAAGAGAGTCTCGCCTTTGTTGACCTCAACATGGCGTCGAAACCAAGTCCTGGTAATGTATAAAACCACGCTGGGTCGAGGTTATACATTTCCAGCAAGAGATCTCGGAACTTCTCAAAAATGTCTGCCAAGAGCAGTGTATCCGTCTTTAGATACAAGTCACTATATTCTCCTAGATTCTGGATATTAACGGTTTCCCAGACTTTTTCAGCGTGCCTGTAATCACTGTCGCTAACACCCTCATTCTGCACCGTGCTGAAGAATGCATCCTTTGACGGCAGTCTCGTCTCATTTAACACACTGAGTGACGTCACGTATTCGTATGGGAACACTCCCTTGCTGGTGACAAGCTTAAAATGCTCCACAACAGGGTACTCTGCTCTCGTGATTTTAAAGTCACCTTCCTCCAGCATGTCAGCCAGGCTGGATAGCTTATCATCTAGGAATTTAAAGCTATCCAGAAACCTGAACTTAATGTTCCTATACCTTTTGGTGAATGACAAATACCTTTCCCCCGATTGTGCAATGCATGAAATAGGTTTATCATCATATGCCAGGGATCTTATAAGGAAATGGCTGTCATAATTTGATAGGCAATGAAAAAAGATAGGTATGAAGCCAGGGAGCTTTCGATTTAGATTACACTTGTTATGACTAGCCCCAATAAAAGCCCCTGTCACATGGTCATGGTCACGAGTCTTCGTTTCACCCATCGCAAAACCTCTAAGGCATATGTGACACTCAGAAGCATTATTAAAACTCTGCTCGTCTTCAGGGGTCATCCGCACAAGAAAAATTGTCGAATACACATCAATGACTTCATCAGCGACTGATTTCAATTGCTTGATGAAGTCATCAATGGCATTAGGACCTCTGAAGAGGAAAAACTTCGACAATGACTTATCGTGCCTACATACCACCTTTAAGGCTATAGACATTGCCTCATGCTCTTGAATAGCTCGGGTCCAACTCGAACTGGCTGATGGCTCGCATGAGTGGACCTTTGCCAGAACAGATTCAATGTCTGCATACATAACAAAAGGTACAGGAACGCTTTTAGAAAATGCCTTAAACTCAATGAACTGATCCTGTTGCGGCATTTTAAGTACTTGGCACTTATTGCATGTGCGTTTATGTGTCTCAAGAAGCTTCTCACTGCTACATCTCCTCATGCATGCCTCGCACACCCACGTTCTGTGTTCATGCCTCGTAGTCTGCCCACTTATTAACCTCGATATGTTCTTAATGAGGCAGTAGTGTGCCTTCTCTTCATTTTCAAGATACAGCAGGTTAATATGAAGCTCTTTTGTTTCTGATGTTTGGTATAGAGATATAACGTTTTCATTTTCCTCTATACCAAACACAGAAATGGATACTCCATTGTTCTGTCTTTCAAAGCGTTCAATTTCATGTAAAGCGACCGGAAAATCAATACCTTCATAGTTGAACGCTTTCAAAAGCAGTTCAAAAGAATATGAACCTGTCCTCCCTGGGTTTCTCTTAACGGGATATTTTGCTGCTAGCAGGCACCATGCGAAGCAGCATTCATCGGAATTCTTAATGTTAGTTACAGCGAACTTCTTCTGGATTTTTTCAGGTAGTTCTATGTATGACGCTGCATGCAGCGGATCGTAAAAAGAAGAGATAATCACTAGGGCATGTACAGCAAACAAAGACTTCGATGATGCTCCCGCCTCGAATTTACAAACGTTTTCCAAAATGTCCCCGGGTATTGAAGAGAACATTTGATCAAGATTGCTTGATGTAAGGATCAGCTTGGTTTTAGAATTAAAGAATGAAGAAGTTTGCTCCTCCTCATTAGGTTTATGAATCAAATATGACAGTTCCAAAGAACAATTCATTTTTAATCCACCCCTGTTTCTACGTAAGATGTCTTCCATTTCTTTAATCACAAGACCCCTGCACTCGTTCAAAAACACACTGGGATCAAGTATTTCTAATGTGTTCAGAATGCTACTATTAAAAATACGTCCCTTGAATGTAGATTCAATAACCTTGCATTCTAACGCTTGGCAATTATTAGCACTAACCTTTTGTTTTTTAATGGCCAGGGGTTCCTTCCCCTCCGAGTGCACCTTCCTCTTCTGGGTTGTCTCGCCATCAGCGAAAGTAGTTGAAGGTACTGGTGCAGTGCTCGTGCTGCACGCCTCCTCTCTCAGACCTCCACCGAAGTGCGCCACTGAATGATGATCAGCCTGGGTTGATCAGCTGGAATATGAATATTAATGTTAATGCTTAAGAAGAAGAAATCATATTAATGGTAGAATGTAAGCGTAAAGTGATGATGATGATGATGATATTGATGATGATAGAGCCTGTGTTATATATGTGTGTTATAATAAGAAGTTATTGTATGAAGAGTAATATCAATCAAATAATTTGCAGAAGTGCTTACCTAAATCCACTTTTGCGGAATCCCTCTTGGATTGAACTATCATAGGAGTAGAGGATGAGGCTGGTCTAGCTCCCAGCCCAGCGATAGAGCGGTACATCAGCATTGGTACTTCCCAGCCGTCAGTAGGGATCCGTGGAATCGGACTCGGTAATCCTGAAATAATAATAATAATAATAATAATAATAATAATAATAATAATAATAATAATAATAATAATAATAATAATAATAATAATAATAATAATAATAATAATAATAATAATAATAATAATAATAATAATAATAATAATAATAATAATAATAATAATAATAATAATAATAATAATAATAATAATAATAATAATAATAATAATAATAATAATAATAATAATAATAATAATAATAATAATAATAATAATAATAATAATAATAATAATAATAATAATAATAATAATAATAATAATAATAATAATAATAATAATAATAATAATAATAATAATAATAATAATAATAATAATAATAATAATAATAATAATAATAATAATAATAATAATAATAATAATAATAATAATAATAATAATAATAATAATAATAATAATAATAATAATAATAATAATAATAATAATAATAATAATAATAATAATAATAATAATAATAATGAGGATGATGAGCAGAACTTGCAATGAAATATACATGCAGCTTTTGTATAAGAGACTACTATTGAAAAACTAAGTACAAACAAAGTGCTTACCACACCAAGACGGAGTGGGGTCAAATGTTAAGGGACTCGTTGGACCGTCAACCCTGAGTTTCCTCCGCCACATTTCTAGTGATATCTTGCTCGGCTGGAATGTCCTCAAGCTGCGGGAGTGGTACTGAAATAAATACATTATAATAATTAGAATGCGAAGTTATTAATTTTTTTTTCATAATAAAGCATATCCTTATTGTTGAAAACATCCTTACCATTTGCCTCAGGAGTTGTAAAAATAGGGGACAGACGAACTGCTTCCTGCATGTTACGAGTCCAGACTCTGGTTAAGGGTCGAAATACTTGGGGGATATCTCGAACCAGCTGACTTATCGGTTGGCTCGAATCCTCACGCAAAGCCCTGAGACTCGCAGCATACGTTAACTCCTGCAGCTGCTTATACGCCTCCTTCCCTTGCTGACACCAGTATGCTAAAACAATAAAGATTACATTATATTTCCTATTTAAAACGATATGAAGGATATTTTATAATTATTACATTCAAGGACTCCTAAACAAATTCGTTATATTATAATACAATGATTTATTTACCATTTATGGTTTATCATCCAATTCTTTAAAGTATGCAAGAGAATTAAATAGATGAACTCCTTGAAACTAAGTTTTAGTAGTCCATGAATTCCTTAAAGACTGAGTTTTATACAATAAACAGGTCTATTACCACCGAAATATTTATGTTCTGTTGTAAAAATATAAAGCTTCTAGAACAATGTAAATATATGTTGGAAGAAGATGAGCAAACTCAAATATCATCACTCTTCTATACATATTCATGCATGTATAGCTCTGTACAGATATGCATCTGCGCAGTCTGAAAAGCTTGGGTCCTGAATAAAACGACGGAATCTACTTCAAAAGCATACAAAAATATGAACTTATGCTAATCGTCATTCCCGTACACTACTTTTTCCTGGCAAAAAAATGATCTAGTGTCTTGTAATTTAGACTGTAATATAATCCACATTATGAAAGAGAGTAATGTATGGACCGTCATTCAAATGGGATTCTAAATAATGAATATATTAAACACATTTTATAGAATATCTAGCATCAAACTACTATTGAGCATATAAAACAATTAAATAAAGTGATTTGCAGGAGTTGTAAGCAGAATAGAAGCATACTATATATTCATATTATGAACAAGTAAATCGTCACTATCTTCCAAAATAATTGTGAAACACAGAAAAGGATCTTTGATTAAAATAGATATGTTATTCAAACTTACCATCCATTTTTCGATGAGATGAGAGTTACACTTCCAGCGAAGATAAATTGCACCAAATCACTTGCGAGCACACACAAAAGCACAATTCAATTTC